>PVKS010036469.1:0-19322 GCA_004027875.1 Aplodontia rufa | reverse complement strand
TATTCTAATTCAACTTCCCCTTAGTTTATTTCCCCAAATGCTGAAGCTATTCCAAAACCATATGGCTCAAGAGGAAGTGTGGTAAATGCTAAGTTGGAGTGGAAGGAGTCCACTCCACAGTCTTAACCAAGTGCAGTTTGAATATCTTGCTTTTGCAGATTTTATAAAAACATGCAAATACATTGTGGGAGCCCTTGCCCAGTCCCTGGAAGAGGCCAGCTATAGTGAAGTACCCTGAAGTTAAAGCATGACCAGATTCGCCATCCAGTTTGGTAGTACCTCCGTGGACCTGGCTGTCTCCCTGACCTGGGACCCTACTGCAGATTGAACCACTGTTCTGGAAATGAGATGTAGCAGCTAATGTCCTAGAAATGATTTTTTCCCTGAACTTGCTTCAGTATGTCACAACCCGGGGAAGGTGTCGATTGGCTGAAACTTCATCTGTGATAGGGAGGCTGGACATGTATCTGTTCACTTGAGCTTGTAGAGTGGGAACAAATTCTGCCCTCTAATGTAGAATCCTTCAAACCAAAGAAGGTTTACTGTTTGTAGCTGTGGCAGGGAAGGAAGGAAGGAAGGAAGGAAGGAAGGAAGAAAGGAAGGAAGGAAGGAAGGACAGGTTCTAATAAAAGTGATTACCTGTGGGTGCACGTAATAGGAACAGATCAGCAGCAGGACTTTCGAATGTAAACATTTTCCTATCATTTTGAGTTTTAAAAACATGTGCATGTGTTATCAAGTAAAAATTAATTTTGGGGGGATAATCTCATCATAGGAATGAATGCCCCAAATCTGGGTAACTTCTCTCTTTAATCAACATTCTCAGCAAGGATTAAAAATGCGACACTACAAAGAGAACCAGATTTAAATCTCTGTTATTTGATGCCACCAAATATGTCAGACCAATTTGCTTTCCTATTCCTCTGCCTGTGTTGGCATCCTCCCAAATGACTCATTTTCACAATGGCGCCCTGGATTGGCAGCAATTACTCTCACCAGGGAGGGAAGGGATAGTGTGGATTTCCCATACAATGCAATATAATATGACTTAGTTTCTTGTTGGGAGATTTCGGAATAGTTTCCCACACACAAAAGAGCCCTTTCAGAACTAAACACTGCATTGGTCCCAAGGCAGAATGAAGCCAATGATGTAGTTCTGAAGATTTGGTCGTTGCCCTGAGATGAATCCTTGAGGCTTGTGAAGTTCTGTGGCGGGTAGGATCCATCCAAGGAGAGAGGTGAATTTCCATAAAGTGCCTTCTGAAATGAGTTTTGTCCATCAGGAAGACCAAGGATCTCTCTTTGAGAAGATAAAGCCTTTGGTGGGAAAGACCAGGAAAGAAACTACCCAGGGGTGATGTTCAAAATATTTGATAGTCTGAGTGGAATGAACTTGGCCAATTGAATGGAGCTTCAGTTATTACCTTAGTATTAAGTGTGCTTCTGATATTTTCAGCCCTGCCTAATCACCTTCTTTTGATCATCAGGACTTCTAAAGCTTCTCCAAAGTTCTGAAATCCATGGGGCCCAAGAGGAGGATGTGAAGAGCCACTAGGCCCTAATGACTATTTTTCATGGCACAAGTAGATGTCATCATGATATAATCTACATAGACTGGGATGCATAAAAGAATGTGTGCCTTGCACACAGTGGGTGTTTTATGTACACTATGATCTGAATGCTTGTGTCCCCCCAAAGTTTGTATGATGAAATCTTGCCACTCACGGTGAGGATACTCGGAAGTGGGACATATGGGAAGTGACTTTTTAAGGATTAATGTTGTTATAGGAGAAACAACAGAGAGACCCTTACCCCTTCTGCTCTGGGAGGTTACAGTGAAAGTTGCCATCTAGGAAGCAGCCCTCATAGAACACTGAATCTTCCGGAATCTTGATCTTGGTCTTCCTAGCCTCCAGAACTGTAAAAAGTAAAGTACTGTTGTTTATAAGCCACCTAGTTCATCTATGCCTGTTAGAGCAGGTTGGAGGGACAACGACCATGTTTTACTTAGGATGGGACACAACTCCTTAAGAGTAAGCATTACAACGATATCCCCGGCACTTGATCCATTTTCGGGTATATAGAAGGTGTTCCGTAAAGACTAAATACAGGTGGATCAAATTAATGTGTTGGCTGCAGGTGTTTTCAGTCTTTATATAGGGATCTTCCACCTTATTTTTGACTTAGAGACATTCAATTCTCAGCAATCCTATCTGAATCCAACATGACCTGGTTTAAGAAATGAAGGAGATGGACCCTTCTCCTAGCCGGACAGTCATGGGGGCAGACCCTGCTGTTCATGAACTTGTGAAGAATCTTCTTGAAGAACTTGGATTCACTTTTGGTCACACCTGCTTCTTGCCCCAAGGAGAAGGGAGGCTTACACTCTTGGGATGCCATTTGGAGGCCATGACCTGTTCCCATACCAGGCCCCATGACTGCCCATCAGCACACGAGGAGCGTCAGTTACTCTGGATATAATGATCTCCTCTAGAGGCAAGTCAGGTTATATACAGCTTGGTGACTTTCAGGTGCCCATATTAGTCACCAGAACCAATGTAATTCAAGTGCAACCTGGTTGAATGTTTTAAAGAGGTGTTTTCAGTGGACCACTCCAGTCCTGGAATTTTTAACCAGAAAGACCTACCCAAGCGTCATAGCACAAGCAAGGAATAAGAATAAGTTCCTGGAATCTCAGCACTAGGTATGACCCCCTTCTTCATTTTTGCCTATTTTCACTATGAAGATTTTGGGACTTTATCCCTGTTATGATCTTGACATTTCCACTTGGATACAAGACAGGTTCATTTCTGTCTGATCCTCTGTTATAGATTCAACCCTTAGTTCCGTCCTAAGGAGAGATTTCCTTGATTAAAAAGGATCCCTGTGCAGTAAAGGATTAGCCTCGCTAGAGATTCAGCCTTTGCCCTTAACTTAGACTACTTCTAAGCCCTAGGAATGTTCTACCTGAAACGAATGCCTTTGTTTCCCCAGGGGCCTTGGACTATGTCAAAGTGTCTATGCTAATAATGTGATTTATAGAGCAAACCTTGGGGCACACAATATTAAACTAACCCTAACCCCTGGAGGGGCTAGAGATAAAGGTCAGCCGTGCGGATGGTCACCGTGTCTACCTGACTGTTTTAGTCAGATTTTCCATTGCTGCGAATGAACGACCAGACAAGAACAATTCTAGGAGGAAAAAGGATTATTTCAGGGCTCACGGTTTCAGGCTGGCTCCTTTCTTTGGGGCTGGAGGTGAACCTGAACATCATGGCAGCTTGGCTCAAGGTGTCACATGAGGAAGCAGAGCAGAGAAAGAAACTCCACCCCAGATACAGAATATATACCCCCAAGGCACGCTGCCACAATCCACCTCCTCCAGCCGCACCCCAGCCTACAGTTGCCAGTAAATCCCTATAAGGGGATCAACTCACTGATTGGGTTAAGGCTTTTATAGCCCAAACATGTCACCTCAGCCTTCCCAAATTGTCACACTTGAGCTTTAGGAGGACACCTCATATTCAAACCATAACAATGACCAAGTCGCAATAAAAACTTGGGTGATTTTTCTGGTTAATAATACTCCACACCACACATTGTGTCTGGGAGGAATAGGTATTCTCTGTAAAGCTCACATCCCAAAACCTATCCTTGTACATCTCTTCCCTTGGTCAATTTTAGTCTGCGACCTTTTGCTATAATAAAACCATTACTTCCAGCAAGTTATTGAACCTGTGAGTGGCCTTTAGAGTCCCCAACTTGTTGCTGGTACCAGAAATGAGAATGGCCTTGAGGACCCTGGAGCGAGCCTTCCAAGTGGAGCCCCAAGGACTCACCTGGCTAGTCCTCCCATGAGAAGCAAAGATCGATCTTCATCCCAGACCTTGGGGACATGTGTTCCTACTGCTTCTCTGGCTGATGGGTCTCTGCTTGGCCACCCCATGCTCAGAACAGTCTCTTTTCACTGCTGATCTCCCAGTTGTTCTGTGCAACCTCCCCTGCCTCATTCAGAAGCCAGTTGAAAGCATACCATTTTCTGTTTATTCTCCGTTGAAATATCTCCTTCTTCCATATTATACCTTCTCTTACCAGGTACATACCCCAGGGTCATACCTAAGTGAGTTCCTCCTAGTGACATTCAATTTCTGAATAATCAGAATTTGTTTTTGTATCTTCTGGGCTAGTGTTTCAATATCATGCTAGCCTGCTGAAAATAATCTCCAATACACAGGACCAAGGAAATCCAGCTAAAAGAATTCAGGAAATTCCCTATTTACCACAGAACTATAAGCAGAGGTCTTGATGTAAATTCAGAAAAGCAGGAGGTCCTTAAATTTCACAGAAAGAAATTATGTGAGAACTGGAAAGGACAGTTCCTCAGCTTTCATGAGGCAAATCTATCAAACACAAAACAGAAAATTAGATTTCCTGTTCTATTTTTCAATAGTGATCCAATTAATACTTAAGCTAAATGCCACCTACTAGTATTATGCTTCTTTAAATCCCAGATTAAATGTTGAGGAAGTGCAGGGGAAAGCACACTAATTTGGCAAAGTTCAATATGAGTTAATGAAAGTTAGAATTGCAGTATATAGTGGAAGAAACACAATTATATTCCTTCCAAATAATTATATATATTTAAAAAACAAAACCAAATAGAAAGCTTGAGGGGCAATTGTAATAAGTAGACAATTTTCATGTGCCATTCCGTATTATTTAATTCAAATTGGTGATACTCAATTGCTTTAATAATAAGGAAAATAGCTTTGCTCTTAATCAGGTTAAATCTTTTCCTTCCAAGGTATCTAAGATTATTTAGTAAACTTCTTAAAATGGTAATTCCTATGCCTCATGAAGACAAAATTTGAGAGAGAAGGAAGGGTGGGAGGGAGACTGAAATTACTAGGACAATTATTTGATTTGAATGCTTACTAAGGAATTCTTTGATTTGAATCCCTCTATAATGTTAGTTGGCAGGTTAATGATCTACAAGATCAAGATGTGGTTTGTTTTTTACAGATAAAAGAAATATAGGGTGTAATTGAGAAATTCATGGTCTAAGAAAGTATAATTCTTCTCTTTATTCATTTATGTAGGCTTCATGCATTCAACAAACAATTTTTTAAGACTGTTCTCATTTTCAGCCCCATATTTAGTTTTAGTGATTGAAAGTTGTGCAAAATTCCTTTGGCTCCAATGGACTTTGTAGTTCACTGGAGCTTTCCAACTTCCCTGGGATAAATGACCTCCTGGTGTGTTCTCAGGAGTGGAGGACACTCTCTTCCTGAGTGTAGAGCTAGGCATTTGCAAGCCTTTGAAGTCACAGTGGCTGGGTCCTCCTGATAGCATGTAATAGAAGTTGTATCCAGCACTGTTGGAACTAGACCTTAGGAGATGTTCCTGCTGCCTCTTTCTTTCTCTTGAACTGGGACAGAGTGGTCCAACTTTGGCCACAGATGAGGGCAAGTCCCTTGGGTCTAGAGAAGGATGGAGCAAAGCTGTGACATTCTGGAAGAAGCTGAGTCCTTGCCTATAGGCCTGGCACCCCTGAGTGAGCAGATGGAACAGAATTGCCCACAAACCTGGCACACTCGCTTGGAACCATTACTTCAGGGGGAAAAACAACTATAATTTTAAAACCACTTTTTGATGGGGTCTTTTTATTTAATTTTCTATGAAAATTTTCAAAATATGGCAAAGTTGAAAAACTATACAGTGGCCATCCATATACCCACAGCCTGAAATACATTAAATTTTACTGCATTTGCCCTTTAAAAACTAAACACACTCATTTTTTTCTCCCCATTTATCCATCCATTGGTCCTTCTTCTTCCTCTGTTTCTTCTCGTTCCTCCTCCTCCTCTTTTAGATATCCCTAATGATAAATGCATGTGCTATGGTTTGGCTATAGTTTGCCCCCTGAAAGGTCATCTGTTTGAAGCTGGGTTCCCAGTGTGGCAGGGTTGAGGTGGTGAAATCTTTAAGAGCTGGGGGGTAAGGGAAAGTTACCACCTCATGTGGCTCCACCCTCACGAAGGGATTATGGCTGTTTCATGGGGATGGATCACATCTTATTGGGCTGGGTTTGTTCCTGTGCAAATGGGGTGTTAGAAAGCAGGTCTGGAGCCTCCCTAGAATCCTTCGGCACCCACTGCTCACCATTTTCACGTGAGCTCTCCCCACTGTAATGCCATCTATCATGAGGGTCTAATCAGAGCTGAGCATATTCTGGAACCATGCTCTTGAATTTCCAAAACTTGAACTAAATAAATTTCTTTATAAAATTCCCACTCTCAGATATTTTGTTATAGGTACACAAAACAGACTAAGACAGCATATCTTATTTAATTTGCACAGTACTTTTATGACATAGGTTTAATTAGCTCTGTCCTAGAGATCAGAAAAAGAAAGTTTAAGAAACTCCCCAGCTTCACCCAACTAGTTAAGGGCATGGGTATCTTCTACCCCTAGATCCATTTGATTCTAAGACCTTACTACTTTCCACTGCCCTCCATGTCTGGAGGGTTCAAAAGAGCTTAGCTACACAGGGGAAGGACATTTGAGCTCCAACCTGAGCCTTAGCCCTTGTAAACGGAACTGAATCTACTCACCAAAGAGGCATGGAGCAGGATCTTCCACACAGTAGAGTCATAAACAGCAAAGAAGTTTGAGATTGTAGCATTTAGAGAACTGCTAATGTGTCCATCTGCCTAGAGCTTGGGGTGGTGATACCAGGGCAGTGGAAGAGAGTTAAAAGTTGACCAGGATCCTAAGGCTTTACTAAGCAAGTTGGATTTGGTCCTCAAGGGAGTGAGGAACCATCTAAGGGATTTAAGCAGGAAGGTCACATAATTAGAGTTGTGTTTTAGAATGTAATTCAGAATGCTGTCATTGATAGAGAAAGTGATATAGGAAATAGGGACTAAGAAGACCAGTTATGAATCAGGTGAAATAGTAGAGTGACTTGAGAAACCTAGCTAGAGCTGTCACTATGGAAACCAGAAGCACGAGCTGGAAGACAGATCCAAAAGTCCTCGTTTCCAAGGAAAACTTCCAACCTTTCTCCATGTGCTCAAAGAGATCTTCCACGTTGTGCAGTGAGGACCGCTATCTCTTCCATTCTCCTTCACTCTTTAACGTAGTAATTGAGGCTTCAGCTCAGTCAATCCAGCCTCCCTTGCAGCTATGTGTCCGCAGCTGCCTGGCCAGGTTCAGGCCACTGGTGTGCGAGCAGAAACAGCACTTGCGACTTCTATGATGCTGCTTTCGTTTCTCTTCCCCTTCTCGTAGTGTTTCAGTTGGCTTTTTCACTGTGCTGACAAAAAGACCCGACAAGAACAATTTTAGGAGGAAATATTTATTTGGGGGTTCTTGGTTTCAGAGGTCTTTGTCCATAGATGGTCTTGGGGCTTGAGGTGATACAGGACATGATGGTGGAAGAGTGAGGCAGAGGGAAGTGGTTCAAGGCATTACCAGGAAGCAAAGTGAAAGACTCCACTCACCAGATACAACATGTACATCCCAAGACACACCTCCAATGACCCACGTCCTCCAGCCACACCCTATCAGCCTACAGTTGCCACCCAATTAATCCCCTGTTAGGTTAAGGGTTAAAGGTTAAAGGTATCATAACCCAATCATTTCACTTTCAACTTTTGAGATTTTGCGGGACACCTTTCATCCAAATCATAACACATGAGCTAGATTTGTGGAGGTGGTAAAGAGACATCATTGACCATTTGTTCAAAGAGAAGACTCTACAGATGGCAAACTGAGATGGAAAGTGACCAGGTCCATAGACCTGGGTCACTGGCCTGGACTATTTCATGACAAACCAAGAAATCCTTATCTCATTTGAGCCACCGTGTCTTAGGGAATCTTGTTTTGGGAGTCCAGTGTGCAGCAGTGAAATGGTCTAGAGTGGCTAAGGAGATGGATTCTCCCATACAGGCTCAAATCTTGATAACCATTAAGGCAGAATGTGGTTCACAAGAATGTTATCCTCGGAGTTGAAAGAGTGGGCTTTGGGCTTAGCATGCCAGTGATTGGGTGGCCTTGAGCAAGATATTTAATCTGTGGTTTCTCTGCCATTGCAGCTTGCTTCCTCCTATAGAATGGGAGGGAAGAGGCAGTGCTATTGTGGAGAGGAGATGGTGTTTGCAGAAGACTCACTCAGTGTCTGGCACATGTGGCCTCTGTAATGGTGGCCACTGTCAGTCATTAGGAAGAACTGGATGACAGATACAGGAAGGACCAGTCCACCAAGAAAAGATGTACTGCTTTCTCCAGTCTGGATCATCCTTCTTCTTTCTTTCTTCTTTCTTTCTTTCTTTCTTTCTTTCTTTCTTTCTTTCTTTCTTTCTTTCTTTCTTTCTTTCAGAGGGACAGTGAGAGAGAGAGAATTTTTACTTAGTTTTCCATGTGGCTTTCATTGCCCAGAGTCTCTGTTGTGTACGTGGTGCTGGGTTTTGAACTCACGTACTCTCGCATACCAGGCATGTGCCATAACCGCCAAGCCACCACTCAAGCCCCTCATATTTACTTTTTGATGCTTTAAAGCTTTTATTTCCTCTTCTTGCTGTCCCCACAGGAAAGGAGGGCTTGTACAATAAGCCTAAGCCCCACACCTGAATTGCCATCTTGCTGGTACCAAGACAGGCACGTTTGGCCAAGCTCAACAATATGTGTGGTCTTCTGAATACTTGAGGCTGTACAAGACCAATAGCCCTGGCTAGGAGTTGGGTTTACAGGACAACTTCAGCTCCCAAACCATAGAACTGCTGCTTCCTCAGTTGGACCCCTGTACATATAGAGAGTGAATTCCCTCCATGGAAGTTTCATAGCTGGCTCCCCCCACCCTGATAAAAGCTGTATATCAAACCCCTGATTGTCCTTACGTGCCAGCCTGTGACCCTACAACTCTGTCTAATCAGGGAGAATTTCTTGACTCACAAGTTACAAGAAAAGAAAAATTAAATGGAATGTGTGTTCCAGGGAGCTGAGGATGAATGCGCTTTCCTGCTGGGAAGTATTTGGTCTGAATTCCTGTTCTAGAAAGAATCATTTTGCTAAGTAAGAGACTGCTTCCTCTTTTAAAGTTCCCACCTACATGCCTTAGACCAGTGGTTCTCAACCTCACAGTACGTTAGAGCCACCCGGAGAGCTTTAGAAAATGTAGATCCCTGAATCCTATTGTTGAAGGATTTCAGAATCAACCGAACCTGAGTTGGTGTTTTGAGAAAAGGAGCCCAGTTAATTTCTATAGAGAATATTCTAAGCAGAGTCCATGATTAATGTGATTTTGGTGAACACTTTTGTGATGGTTAGCACTCAAATGACAATCTTCATGGAGACAGAATGGCAATCCTTTGCTCTGCCCTGGCATCTAGAAACCCTGGTTTTCCCTAATGCCAGCCATTCCATCCCCACTTCACTTGTGCTGAGAGATTTCCAATCTGTTTTAGAAGCAAACGCTTATTAATGTGAAGGACAATGAATAGTCCTGAAGTCAGAGTTTCCATCTAGAGGAATGTCCAAGAATTTTCTGCCTGGGTTTGTTTTCCTGACCACAAAGAGAGAGGAGGCATAATTTTCATGGTTGACTTAGGGGAAGCAGACCACCTACCTCCTCCCGCTCCCCTCCTTCCAAACTTATTTTTCTTTTTGGAAGTGTCATTTGGCTCTTGGTGGGAGAGGAAAACCTTTCCCAGGTTGGAATGCAGGCATCCCACCTCCTGGAGGGAGCAAGGCATTTCTGCAGCAGAACTCTCCTTGCCTCTTGGGAGGGCTGTAGGAATGGAAATCCCTGTTGTTTTGTTTCCTGTGGTCTTAGATTTATTCTGACTTTAGTAGACTACCAAGGACCTTCTGGATCTGGTCAGACAAGCAGCTGTAGGGGAAGAGAGGAGAGATTTTGTGCAGAAGGGGAAAGAAGAAGTGGGAAAGGCAGTGGGGAAGGTGAACTGAGAGCACACCATCAACTAAAACGCTACAAGTGGGGCTGGAGCAGTGGCTCAGCAGTCACAGCGCTTGCCCAACATGTGCAAGTACATGAGTTAGAACCCCAGCACCACGTACACAACAGAGTCTGGGAGCAATGAAGGCCACGTGAAAAATTAAATAAAATTGATTCTCTCCTATCTCTCTCTCTTAAAAAGAAAAGAAAAACAAAAAAACAAAAAACAACACTACAAGGGCACTGTCCTACGGTCCACTAGATGCACCACGGGAACAGTCATGGTCAGTTGACTTCTCTGGCCTCATGAGATGTGACCAGGCCATCACACATCCGTGCCCTCACCCTGGGTCTACAACTCTTCCACCACCTCCCTGAGAGTGAGCTCTTCTCCAAACACGTTCACTGTGGCCACACAACTCTTGTGCAGGGAGATGATGCCTGACCAGGATCTGCCAGCTCTTCTATGGGTCCCCTTTGAGGGCCCCCATTTCTCATTCCAGGAAAACTGGAAAGAGGCAGCCAGAATCCCTAGCATCCTAGTTTCCCAAGGCTGCTGTGACAAAGCCCCACAGCCTGGGTGACTTTGATGCCTCACAGTTCCGGAAGCCGGAAGTTCAAAATCGAGTTGTCAGCATGGACATGACTGTGCAAGGACCAGTCCCTGCCTTTTCCAGCTCTTGGCAGCTCCAGACGCTGCCGAGTTTATTAGACCACGGCTCCAGTCTCTGTTTATGTTCTCATGTGGATGCCGTCCGTGTCTCTGGGTTTTAAAAGAAAACCAATCCTATTGGACTAAGGGTCCACCCTGCCCTGGTGTACCATCTGTAGATCAAAGGGGGACATAAAATACCCTGTCCTGAATGCCACTTTTCTGTCCCCAAACCTCTGGCAAGTTAAGGGAATGATGGGAGCTAGCCTGGGCTGGAAGGTCTAGGTTCTTGTGATCTTAAGGACACTGGCTTTCTCTTATGGACTTTGGGAAGCAGGAAAATTTTATCTGTAGAAAGTTTTTTCTTTTTCTTTATTTTTTAGGAGAGAGAGAGTGAGAGAGAGGGAGAGAGAATCAATTTTATTTATTATTTATTCATCTGATTTTTATTCCTCCAACACAGTGCAGAACCAAGGGGACAGTAGACAAGGTACAGGTCATTTGTCCAGCAGGCCACCACTGGACAAAACACCCTGAGGGAGAGGAGGCACTGCCTGGCAGTGAGGGGTGGAGGTGCTGTTAGCCTGGTGCCCCTGAACTCTCCTTGGAGCAGTCTCTGATTTCTTGTATGTCTTTCCCGATAAACCATATGTCTCCCATGCTGGCACTTTCTCTGTCCTGTCTGCCACCTAGCCCACTGCCCGCACAACTGCGTTGTGGGCCAGACTCCCACTATGACTAATTATATCTGCAATTATCTGTTTCCAGTTAAGGCCACATTCTGAGAAACTGGGAGCACCTCAGGAAAAACTGCCTTCTCCAGAGCAGGAAGGGAGCACAACCTAACCCAGAACACTTGGGATTTGGGGGATTAACTGGAAGTGTCTGTGCCCCCTACACTGAGCTCGAAGCACGGCTCCTCCCTGCCTGCCTGCCTCCCTCCCTCTTCCTGTCCCCTCGCCTCCTTCTTTGCATTACCCTGCTCCACACCCTCCTCTCTTCCATCTGTCCATCTGTCTGTCTCCTTGGGAGGCCCTGCTGAGATGCACAGATGAGGAATGTCAGGTGGCCCAGGATGGCACCAGGCGGTGGCTGCGTGCTGATAGCTCCGCAGCCCTGAGGAGGGGCAGGGCCTCCTTCCTCCAAATGTCCTGCTTTGCTGATTTTAGAGCAGCTTATCTTGTGAGGACACTGTCCCAGCCCTCGCGCTGTCATCTGGACCTGCAGGTGATGTCTTGGCTCTTCTGCCTGTCACGGGACACTGGCCGCCCTGCTTTTCTGACATTGTGAGGTGTCTGCCGGGACAGACGAGGACAGTTTCTGTGGAAACCTGAGTGCCTGTGGGGACCATAAGGGGCTGCTGATGGGCTGCTGGACAGACCCTGGACAAGATGCCAAGTGGTTAGGTCTCACACATGACCTGACAGGTGTCACTCACTCAGCCTGTTGGGGCCCCAAATTGCTTCCCCAGTGAGGAACCACCAGGCCTGGCTACCTGACTAAACAGGATGAGCACAGACAGCTAAAACAGCCAGGAGTGTACACCAGAAGTTAGAGCGTGGGGCCTGCCAGTAGCACTGGGGCTTCCGCTGCCGTCGGAGGGAGCTGTAAACAGAGGGGATGGCACTGAGTCCTCCGCAGAGAGAGGCACAGGAAAGGAACGGAAGGCTCAGTTTCAATGAGAGGTATTTTGAGACTTGGGGACCCCAGGTGGCATCCCCAATACCTCCCAGGGGCCCAGCTGATGCTGCAAGGTGTGGGACTTTCTCAAATTCCCAATGCTCTCAGTTCCTCCCTGAGTCATGCTCAGGACCTCTGAAGCTTTGGCTGCCCTCAGTGGGGGACTTTGACCAGGTGGCATGTGACCAAAGTGCAAACTCACAAAGGGCATATTCCTTCTTCTTTTTTTGGGGGGTGGGGAGAGGGATTGGTACCAGGGATTGAAGTCAGGAGCTCTTAACCGCTTGGCCTCATGCCCAGCCCTCCCCTCCCCTCACCTTTTTTGTTGAGACAGGGCCTTCCTAAGTTGCAGAGGCTGGATTTGAACTTGTGATCCTCCTGCCTCAGCCTCCTGAGCCACTGGGATTACAGATGTGCACAGCAGCATCTTCTTGCTCTGCTGAGTAAATGGTTAGAAACCTTTTCAAGTGTTACAGAGAAGCCCCACAGGCTGAATTCCTCTAGCTTCAAAAACAGTCACAATGGCAGTTATTACTTATGAGGGGTTTTTACAATTTCAATTTTTGTTTGATTCAGAGGAATGAATATCATCGACCGTGTGCGGAGTGTGGCTCTCCCTATCTATGTTCCCTTCCTCCTGCTGATCAAAGAGCTGCTGAACTAAAGACTACATTTCCCAGCTCCCCCTGTGCCCAGCCCCGGCTATGTGACCAAGTTCCAGAAAATGGGATGTTGTGGAAGTGAGGTGTGCAGGTGCCAGCACCTGCCTGTCGGGAAGGTGATTGGCCCTCTACACGCTTTGCCAGGGCTAGAAGGTGGGCTTGGGAACCAGCAGGGAACAGTGGATCAGCAGGATGAAAGGAGCCTGGATCCCTGAGTGACCTAGTGGATTGGAACTGCTGCACGGCCTCCCCTCCTCAAAACTACCCTGGACAGCTCAGAGTTTAAGGTCAGGGAGAAAGAATCTTTCTGTCTTATTTAATTCACTCTTACTTTTATATCTGCTAAAACAATTGAACTAATATATCCTAACTGGGTCAGTAAGTGATTTGCAGTATGAGTTTGCTTTTTATCATGCACATACATCTCAAAAAAAACCTTGAAAGTTAAACTTGAGCATCCACTCCTTGTTGAAAGTCTGCTGGTAGGTTACCTGCTTTTGCTTGCTAACTGTATCACCCACCACTCTCCCCAGAGGTCTTCTTATATCCAGCCAGTTGGCCCAGAATCCTTTAAAGGTATTCCAATTCTCAAAAAGCTAACAGGAAGGTCAATTCAAGGTGGGTCACATCCCGAGAGGGACCCTCAAAGAGAGCTTTGGTTCAGAGAGTTGGAAGAAGTCCTATGGACCCTGTGACCTTATAGCTCAGATTTTTAGGACAATTCCATTTTAAATATTCTGGCTTAGCTCCCATAAATGCATTTGTAAGTGTGTGTGCCATGTTTTTTGTTGAGAAATACAGTCAGAGTCCCTACTCGGCACTCAGCTGAATGTTATCTCTTAGGCCGTTTTCCCCTGCTGTTTCTCTGACTGTCAACCCAGGAGGACCCAGGGCCACTCTCGCTGAGCTGCTCCCTCTGCTCTGCTCTCTCACTGGCTCTTTCTATTCTGAGTCTTGAACTTAACTGTACTCATCCATACAGAAGTTTTTTGTTTTTTTGAGAAATTAAGCTCCTTTAGAGATTAAAGTTTGGTTCCCTCAGCTTCCTTACAAACTCAGAATTAAAACTGGGTCAATGATTGCTCCATTTTCTAACCCAGGCAGTGCCAGGGTTCTCTTCCTTCCTGCTCCCTCTGGGAGAGCCAGGAGCTGTTGGGAGGGAACCCCTGGTGGGAATGGACATATCGCCTCTGTGCCTCCAGAACTCCGGGGCCAAGGGCACTTGACCTTGTCACCAGCTCAGGCTGTCCCCCTTTCCTTTCATCACTAATTTATGCTACTGACCTCCAGGGGGCTCCTCTCTGCTCCTACCCCCTCCTCCTCTCGGGATGCATCCTGACCAAGGGCAAGGACGTTTTACTGGGTCATGGTTCTAGAGGTGGAAATTCTTTTTTGTAAATTGTGAAGGGCTTAATGCTTTGAGCCTCTTGTAGATAGTATTATTATCCAGAAATATTTACTAGGCCTTCCTGAAGGGGATGATACTCCCTTAACCCCTGACACCCCCATTGACATCAGATTTGGCATTGGGACTTGCTCTGGCCCACAAATGCAAGTGAAAGTCATGTGGCATGTGACACTTTCAGGTAAAAACATGAAAAGGCAGTGCCAGTGTATGATTTTATGATTATCTATATATCTATATCTATATCTATATCTATATCTATCTATATATATATATGTATATATATATATATATTTTTTTTTTTTTACTAGAGATTGAACACCGGTACTCTCTACTACTGAGCTACATACTCAACCCTTTTCCTTTAATTTTTTAAATTTTGAGACAGGGTCTCTCTAAATTGCTGAGGGTCTTCCTAAAAGTTACAGAGGCTGCCCTCAAACTTGTGATCCTCCTGCCCCAGTCTCCCAAGTATTGGAATTGGGGCATGGTGGTGCATGCCTATAATCTTAGCACCCTGGGAGGCTGAGGTAGGAAGATTGTGAGTTCAAAGCCAGTCTCAGCAATTTAGCAAGGCCCTAAGCAATTTAGCGAGATCCTGTCTCAAAATAAGATATAAAAGGAGCTGGGGATGTTGCTCAGTGGTTAGCATCCCTGGGTTCAATCCTGGGTACAAAAATAACCCCAGTCTACCAAGTGCCTGGCTTATCTGTACCATCTGTAATAAGACAAACGATCCTCCAGAAAGGGACTGCCCCATTAACCTGGATCCCTTAGAGGATAACAAGAAGCAGGAAAGTAGTTGACCCATGACAGACAGGTAGCTTGAGCAAGAAATAAAATCATTGCATATACAAGCTGGTGGGTATAAGCCATTGCAGGTTGCGTGCTATTACTACAGCACAGCCTATGCTGTTCTGATCTTCCCAGAGTATCAGGGAAATGACCTCAGGCTATAAAGCGATGGCTAATTGGTGTGGCTTGGGCATGCAAGGGAGCTGTTGCATCTTGAGAGCGAGGAGAGGATAGATTACCTCTGCTCTGGCCTTGGAAAGAGTTATGATGCCTCCTTCCCACTTGATGGCCTTGGAGTACCAGTGTTACCTGTTGCCATGTGTAATTCTGCTTTTATCTTTGGTCCACCTGAAGACTGGAAGCATTCATTCTCTCTTTCCAGGGCCCAGAAAGAGTCCATTAACCAGTAAAAGAACCAGTAAGCAATATCAGTTTTACCAAAGATTTCACAGGGTGACAGACAGCCAAAACACAGGGTAAAAATCCCAGCTCCACCACTTGCCTTCTGATCTTTGGAAAGGTGGTTAAATTCTATGTCTGAGTTTTCTCTTCCCATCCATTGGAGTCATTGCTACTTGTCTCTGAAAAGCATGAGCTGAACTTGAGTTCGTCCTTCAACTGTTTTATGATAACCTCAAATCTCTACCTAAAGTGAGCCTGAACAAGAACATAATGCCTGACGCATACCAAACGCACACTACATACCAATAGTCCTTGTCATTCTTTCTGTTATTTAAGAAGTCTTTGTCAGACATGTTTGTTTTCCTAACTCCTTCCTTGCCACCAGGATGTGGGAGGAGGAGCCTTTTCTTTGACCTGCCCCTGCATGGTGTTCGGCCTCCTGGGTCTCAGTCCTCCCTTCTAGATTGCAGCTCTCATGCCCCAGTGTTTTCCTTGTGCACATGAACTCCAGGGCTTGTACAAGCTCTCCCTCTCTCTCTCCTCTTGTTCCACCTTGGAGACTTTACTTGCAGAGAACAGACTGGAACCTTCAGTGGAGCTTCCGCCATGGGTACATTGGTTGTAAGGGAGTCCGTCCCACAGTCCCAGCCTCTCATGGCTGTAGCCTCCTACTTCCTTTGCCAAGGCAAGAAGACAGCAGTTATCAGATGCTGAGTGGAGGGAAAGATGAGGGAGATTTGCCTCTCAGCACCACCAGGCTTAAGTCAGGGGGCTCTCAAGACCTGGAGTGTTTGTGTTTCAAGACTTATCTCTACTTGAAGGAATCTCTAGTTAAAGGCCTTCTGGGACAATGAAAAACGCTGATCAACGAAGGTCAACCAAACATGGCTGTATTCAAACATTCAGACACAGGCTGGGGTGGGGCAGAAGATAATGAGAATGACATTTTGTGAACTCTAGCTCTGACTGAAATGATTACATTTACTATTTTAGTAGCTGTGTCACAGTTTGGTCTCTTTTAAATCTTGTGTTCCTGTAAGACCCCTAGAGGAGTCCCACCAGCAGGCACTCAGGACACCACTTGTAGGACCCCTGTCTGGAGCAGCCCCTACTAAAGACCAACTGGAGAAGGTTCCCAGGACAACCCAGGTTCAGATCTGCAATCTTGAACCTGTAACCAAAAGGTAGAGCAAAACGAGGACCCAGGCAGAAATAGCATCTGGAAGAAGGTGATCATCAAAGAGGTGGTGACTGATCTGACCTTTTGACTTGCAAGAAAAAACCACCTGAAGAACTGCCTACCTTTCCTGCAGGAAATTTCAATTCAGAGATCCAGAAGAAGCTCTTCAAAATTGAAGAATCAAACTAGTAGAGGTTCACCTCAAACACACAGCTTCCCAAAAAGGATGGCACAGATAGGGATCAAGTTGAAAATATCATCAATATCTGATTAACAAAAGGAACAATGAGCAAAAAAGAAGATATAATGAAATGACTAAGTGAGAAAACTCAAGAAATGAAAAACTCTTACCAAAGAAATAGACACACTCAAAAAGGAAGAGACAGAGCTAAAATCTGCAGTCAATGACATGAAAGCAACCATGGAAGAAGTTAATACTAGATTAACGTCCATAGAAAACAGAACTTCAGCTCTTGAAGAAGGAACTTCTGACAATAAGGACAGGATGAGCAGGCTAGAGCACACAGATGACAAAAAAAAAAAAAAAAACAACCTCACAGAACGAACAGAATTTTAAAAATGTCTGGGATGCAATGAGAAGAAACAATCTAAGAGCAATTGGAGTACACAAACGAATGGGATAAGGAACGTTCTCAAGGAAATACAGAAAAATTTTCCCATATAAAAATAGAATCAGATATGCTCATCCAGGAAGCTTATAGAACACCCAATAGGCCTCATCAAATGAGAACTCACTAAGACACATCATATTCAAAATGTACAACAGAGAAATCAAGGAAAGACTATTGAAAGCGGCAAGGGAGAAACACCAAACCACATTCAGAAGGAAACCAATAAGAATCACATCTGATTTTTCAGCTCCGACTCTGGAAGCGAGAAGACCATGAAGGCAAATCTTTCAATGCCTAAATGTAGCCAAGAATACTATACCCAGCAAAACTCAGCTTCAAATTTGAAGGGGAAATAAGAACTTTTCATGATAAGAACAAATTTGCAGCATCCATGAACAGAAAACTAGCATTACAAAGAATCCTCAAAAATAAACTCCAGATAGAGGAACAAGCAAACATTTCTCAAACTCACAGAGGACATTCAATAAAGGTACATGTCATCAATAGGCAAGAAATTGAAAGAGGGAACTCTTCCAAAAACTTTTTATGAAGCAACCATATCTCTGATACCAAAACCCAACAAAGACATAGAAAAAATAAAACTACAGACCAATATCCCTCATGAATATTGGTGCAAAAATCCTTAATAAGGTTCTTGCAAATCGCATTTAAAAACACATCAAGAAGACAATTCATTATGATCAAGTGGGCTTCATTCCAGGTATGCAAGGCTGGTTCAACGTACACAAATCAATAAATGTGATTCATCATCACTTAAACGGAAGTAAGGACAAAAACCATATGATCATCTCAACAGATGCAGAAAAAGCCTGCAATAAAATCCAGCACCCACTTATGCTCAAAATTCCAGAGAAAATAGGGATGAAAGTAACTTACCTCAACTTTGTAAAGGCCATATATGCCAACTCCTCAGCTAGTATAATACTAAATGGAGAAAGGTTGAAAACATTTCCACTGAACTTGGGAACAAGACAAGTCTGCCCGCTCACACCACTTTTATTCAATATAGTCCTCAAGACCCTGGCTAGAGCAATTAGGCAAGAGGAAGAAATTAAAGGGATAAGAATCAGAAGGGAGGAAGTCAAACTATCTCTTTTTGCTGATGACATGATCCTATATCTGGAAGATCCAAAAAACTCTACCATAAAACTGCTAGAGCTAATAAATCGATCTTGTAGCAGGCTACAAGATCAACACCCATAAATCAATAGCTTTCCTATATGCCAACAATATTAGGGCAGAAAAGGAAATCAGGAAATTGGTCCCATTCACAATATCCTCTAAATACTTGGGAATAAATCTAACAAGAGAAGTAAAAGACCTCTACAAGGAAAATTTTTGAACACTGAAAACAGAAATTGCAGAAGACCTGAGAAGATGGAAAGATTCCCATGCTCCTGGTAGGCAGAATTAATACAATTAAAGTAGCCATTCTGCTAAAAGCAATTCAATGCAACCCCCATCAAGATTCAATGTCATTCTTTGCAAATATAGAAAAAGCAATTCTCAAATTCATTTCGAACAAAAGAAACTCGGAATAGTCAAAACATTACTAAGCAAGAAAGACAAAACATGTGATTTTATAATATCAGATCTAAAATTATACTTAAGAGCTGTAGTAACATAAACAGCATGGTACTGGTATCAAAATAGGAATGAAAACCAATGGAATGGAACAGAAGACTCTGAGACAAACCTACAAATCTTTAAACAAATCTTTGACAAAAGGGGTCAAAATATACCATGGAGGAGAGACAGCCTATTCAACAAACAGTGCTGGGAAAACTGAACATACACCTGTAGAAAATTGAAATTAGATCCTTATCTCACACCTTGCACAAAAATCAAATCTAAATGGATCAAGGAATTAGGAATTAAATCAGCTACCATACAACTGTTAGACAAAAAATTAGGACCAACATGCCAGCATATGGG
>PVKS010036468.1:0-19339 GCA_004027875.1 Aplodontia rufa | reverse complement strand
CCCTACACCTCCCAATATCCTAGGGTGCCATCCCCCTATTATGCTGACAATCATACAATTTGAGGTTATTATTAGTTTAGCCATTTAATCTACTGCTTCCCCATGCATTCTAGCTTCCACATATGAGAGAAACCATTCGGCCCTTGAGTCTCTGAGATTGGGAGACTTCACTGAGCATAATTCTTTCCATCTCCATCCATTTGATATCAAAAGCCATAATATCATCTTCTCGAATGGCCGAGTAGTATTCCATTGTATATATGTACCATTGTTTTTGTATCCACTCGTTGAGTGAGGGGCATCTGGATTGGTTCCATAGTCTAGCTATAGTAAATTGAGCTGCTATAAACATTGAGGAAGCCACATCACTATAATACGCTGATTCTAACTCTTTTGGGAAAATACCCAGGAGTGGGATAGCTAGATCATAAGGTGGTTCCATCCTTAATTTTTTGAGGATTCTTCACACTGCTTTCCATAGTGGCTGAACCAGTTTGCAGTCCTACCAGCAGTGTAATAGTGTTCCTCCTTTCCCACAGCCCCTCCAGCATTTGTTGTTGTTTATATTCTTCATTTTTGCCACTCTAACAGGAGTGAGGTGGTATCTCATGGAATTTTTGATTTGCATTTACCTTATAGCTAATGATGTGGAGCATTTTCACATATATTTATGGGCTTTCTGGACTTCCACTGGAGAGAAGTTCCTTTTGAGATCATTAGCCCATTTTTTTTTTTGATTATTTGTGGGTTTGGAGTTTAGTTTCTTTAGTTCCCTGTAAATTCTGGATATTAGCCCTCTGTCTGAGGTGTAGCAGGCAAAGGTTTTCTCCCATTCTGTAGGTTCTCTCTTGACACTCTTGATTAATTCTTTAGCTGTGCAGAAGGTTTTCAATTTGGTGACATCCCACTCATTTACTCTTCGCTTTAATTTTTATGCTATGGGATTTTATGCTATGGGATTATTAAGGAAGGAGGTTCCTACCACTGATTTCATGGAGTGTTGATCCTATTTTTTCTTCTAGCAATTGTATAGTTGTTGGTTTAATTTCTAATTCTTTGATCCATTTTCAATTTGATTTATGTGCAAGATGAGAGACAAGGATCTAATCTCAGTTGTCTCCAGATGACTATCCAGTTTGTCCAGCACCATTTGTTGAATAGGCTCTTTCCTCCACAATATATTTTTGGCCCCTTTGTTGAATATCAGATGGTTCGAGGTTTGTGAGCTTGTCTTGGTATCTTCTAGTCTGTTCCATTGGTCCTCATGTCTGTTTTGATACCAATACCATGCTGTTTTTGTTATTATAGCCCAATAGTATAAGTTCAGGTCAGAAATTGTGACAACTCATTCTTACTCTTTCATGCTTGGTAATGATTTGTCTATCCTGGGCCTTCTGTTATTCCAAATGGATTTGAGAATTGTGTTTTCTATATCCATTGAAGAATGTCATTGATATCTTGATGTGAATTGCACCTAATCTGTACAGGGCTTTCAGAAGAATGGCCATTTTAATTATATTGATTCTGCCTAACCAAGAATATGGAATGAATTTAGCAAAATGGGTGGTTACAAGATCAACACTTATAAATCAATAGCTCTCCTATACTCCAGCAACAATTCTGCCAAAGAAGAAATCAGGAAAACCATCCATTCACAATAACTTCAAAAAGAATAAAATACTGGGCATTAAGCCAACAAAGGATATCTACAATGAAAACTATCAAACATTTAAAAAAGACATGGAAGAAGACTTGAAAGGATGGAAAACAATTATTTCTACTGCTTTTTTTTTTTTCAGGGCTGAGGACCAAACTTGGGGCCTTGCATGTGCTAAGCAAGTGCTCTGCCACTGAGCTAAATCCCAACTCCTCTACTGCATTTTTATCTTCCTGGAATAGTTTTTTTTTAATTAAGAAATTTAGTTGTTGAACAACCAAACATGCTTCTAATGAAAAAATATACTATATATTTAAATTCTGAATATTAGATTTACCCCCCTATGCATCTATCCTTTCAAATATCTGGTTGTAGACTAAATGCTTGTGTCTCCCCCAATTCATGTTAAGACCCTAATACCCAAGATTATGGTGGTTGGACATAGGACTTTTGGGAGAAGATCTGGGTTAGAAGAAATTTTGAAGATGGAGCCTGCATAGTAGAATTAGTGCCCTTATAAAAATCAGACACTAGAGGGCACTGTCCCCCGGGGGGTCATTCACAAGTCATGTGAACAAGGTGGCTGCTTGCAAGTTCAGCAGAGGGACTTCAGAATAAAACCTGTCTTGCTAGAAACTTAAATTTGGACATCCTAGCCTTCAGAACAGTGATAAATAAATCTTTTGTTTTAACCACCTCATCTATGGTATTTTTCTATGGCAATCTGATCTGGCTAACACATGTCTGTTTAAATTACTTTTGTTTTATGTGTTTACTGTGATTTCAAGGCTTAGGAGGACAAGGATCACTTCCACTAGTTCTTTATCATCCTGAAACAGTGTGGTCATTTTCATATGATTGAATCAAACCCTGGAAGACTCACTACCAGACAAAACAATAGAGGTTTGCAAGAACAAGAATGATTTTGATTTGATTTAAGAAAACTGCTTGCCAGAGCAGTATTTCTTCTGGATCACTTAATCCAAGAGATAAATAGTTTTTGGCAAGGAATCAATTAGTATTACATTTTTTTAATGTTAAGGCCCCATGATTTAGATTTGTTATATCTAATTGCATATTTATTAAAGATGCCTCATCTTTCAAGATGACTTGTTTGGTAATTTTGAAGAGAAATGTCATGGTCAGGGTCAAAAATTTCATTTTATAGATTTCAGCACTGATGCTGAGGATAGCCTGAACATTAAGTACCATGTGGAGTTGAGGGAGGCAACACCCTTGAATTTTTCAATTCAGAATCTGAGACCTCTTTTTCTGTAGTTTCTGTCTATATTGCCAAGTGCATTTAGGACAAACTCTGGAGAGCCTTTTAAAAGGTATCTATTTCTTAGATCCCAGCAGTCTCTAAGATATTATTCAACTGTTACTTGCATCTTTGTCTAGGGATGTGCTTTCATTGTTTCTACTTTGATTTTTTGAGTTTTTCCTGAATTTTACTTGAGTTGTTTTAATTTCCTTTGTAGTATATTCAGATCTATTAAATTTCACCAAATCCTTTTAATATCCTTTTCCTCCTTTACCTCATTTTTTTTAAAGAGAAGATTCTCTTTTTAAAAGTAGCTTTCTAGCTCCCTTGGGCTTGTGGTATTAAACCTGGTGAGGCTGTCTCTTGATGAATATAAATTTTTCAATTACAATAAAACTTAGGCACAAAACCTGCTTTTCATAAATATTACTTGCTTTTATGTAATTAAGCAATCCAGAGTCACAATGAAACCAGATTGACAGGATGTGTTGAAACCTGTGACAAATCACATGCCTCTACATTTAATCTCCAAGCCTTTTCCTCTTTTGAAGCAGAATGCAGTTTGGAAATTAGGGCAGCAAGTCCGGTGCTATTTAACCAGATTGGGAGACAATAATTTAATGCAACTTTTGGTGATCCATGCCAACTTGTGTAAAATTAGTGAATATTGTGCATATCCCTGCATAATGAAAAGTGCAACTGGAGCAATTGCACATTTGCTCACCTATCCACTAAGTGTCTTTCTGTTTGTAACTTTGCTTAGGATAAAAATAACATTGGGTGTGTGCAAAGGCCAGAAACTTTGTAGCTCAGGGTCAAACTGGAGTAGTTTTGCACATTCAAACCAAACGTGAACACTATGTACCATTTGGCTTGGATCCTGAACCAAGCCAACGTATTGAATGACATTTCTTTCATAGGTGGGACCTAGTAGTGTAGCTCAGTGATGGAAAACTTGCCTAACCCAAGGGGCCCTGAATTCTAATCCCCAGCGTAAAAAAAAAATTCTAAAATAAAAGACTTATAGTTGTGGATATACCACTAAACAGAAAGATATATGAGGCTGAGAAATCTCCATTTTGACAACCATAATATTCTCAGTGCCTAGCACAGATTCTGGCACTATAGGGACTCTGTTTTCATTATATAAATATGATAAAAAAACACTCTCTGATTACTGTACACGTTTTTAATACTCATCTATAGCTAGTTCTCTGCTTCTGGTCACACAGTAAGACTAAACTTTCCAAACATCTTCAATGAAGTAAGATTTTATGGATAGATCTAGTCTATGAAACATGATCAATCAATGAGCATCACCAATTGGGCTAGTTACAAACACGGGTGTTAAGTTCCTGATTCTCTCTCTTTCTCTCTCTCTTTCTGTGTTCATCTTTGGTGGTCACCCTGGAGCTGTGTGTTAAGACAGCACTGTCACAGATGAGGCATATGGTGCATATGGCACCTTAGAGTCACTCCAGAAAGGAGGCTTCTTCTGGAGGTTGTTTCATACATGTAGAATTTATGCAAGCATTGAACTGTTCAATCACTGAGATTTGGATTTTATCTTGTGAATGTCCTTTGAGATTGACAGCACTGGTTTTTTGCATGTTAATTTCATCCCCAGTGGAAAATAGTGGATCTACATGAGGAAACTTTTCATTCTTCATCTTTCTACTTATTTTTAGTATATGTGCATCATCTTTAAGAAATTCAGGGAAAAACCATCCTTCACTTAATTTGTGATCTGATTCAACAAATTCCCTTTGAATTCTTAATGATATGTTCAAATATTTCCATGGCTTGAAAAGTCACCATTGACCAAGGGAGCAAGGGGAGTATAAATTTTTTAACAGACTGTGAAACACTCTTGTGAAAGTAGTCTCAAGTGAAGAAAAAACATCCATGACAAATGTAATAAATACCTCAGATCAAAATGAATAACATGTAAATAATTAAGTAATGATTACTTGGTCCAGGAAAATGACCTATCCCATTAACTATTCATAATTCAATTTTTTTTCTTCCATAATGAAAAACACTTTGGGATTATGTTATTGTAGGGTGAGCATGTATGAATATGCAGCAATGAATTTCACCATTATATACAATTACAATGAGCAAATAAAAATATAGAACAAAGAAATAATGCACACATTACTAAAGCTCCTCATTGCTTTTCTACTTTTATAGCATATATTTTCATTGCCTTTTGATATATAATAGTAAGGTTTTATTGTTTATAGTTCATGAAACAATGAGAAAAATTCTGTTGCAAAGATAAAAGATACTTTTGGTGAGTGAGCGTTCAATTTTAAAAAATATTTTTAGGTTTGGACTAGAGTGTTAGCTTTAAAAGTAAAGTATCTCAACTTGTTTTGAAAACTGAGGGGTGAAATGGCTCTCGAAACAGTAAGAACAGAGTTCCCTTGATGGAAGTGGTTTGTTTTTGTTTTATTTTAAATGACCAAGACCTTGGAAGTATGGAACAGAAAGGAAATGGGAAATAAGATTCTGGAAATGTGTTTCATTGAATTTAGAAATGAAATAAAGAGGTCTAACTGTTTACTCACCAAATAGTCAGAAGCAATTTTACAAGTGATGGGAAATTTTCATCAGAGGATTGATATTTTACAGGGAATTTATTGAACCCAGTTCACAAATCAGGTGAAGTGTAGCTAGCATTTTACATGTACTATTTTCATCCTTGAAGGAATCATGTGACTTAGGGATTATTCACTTTTCAATTGATAAATTTGCTAAAATTCTTCAAAGCATATTCTGATGGAGCTTGGATTCTCAACTTTGTGTATCTAATTGCAAAATACATATTTTCACTGTGCTTCAATGCTTTCCTTAGCAGATATCTAAACTCAGGTTTTGAGAGAAGTTAAAGTAACCCAATTAATTATGAATAAAAGGATTTTAGTTATTATGATTCCTATTCCAAGACTCCTACTACACAAAAGCTCCATTGATAATATTAGTCAATTATGAGGTTTAAGAAATAAAATAAGAAGTTAAAACAAGTATTTGGGTGCAGAGCAGGCCTGCTATAAAGAACTCAGATGCTGGAATTCTTTGAAACTGAGTTTATGTTTTTTTTTATTAGAAAATGACATCCTGTAGGACTTAGAGGCATAATGGATAATTTATAAACACTTGGGGCAACATCTTCCTCATGTGAAGAGATCAACGTATGGTAGTTATTTTCCTATCTTTGTGCACACTGCTACCTTGGCTGAGTATAACCCATACTGTATTGCTGTATATCTTTAACCAGGATAAAGTTAATAAGAGTGATATGAGTCTGGTGACAGAAAAGTAGGGGACAGAAGAAGTAACTGTATTGTCCTACTGAAGAAAAGTCAATATGTAATATTCAAAAGAATAAAAATATGAGATGAGATGTTTAAAGGCTGAAAATTTTACTAAGCTTTGCTATGGTCACTGCATGACTGCTGTATCCACCTCCCAATAATAGCAGAGCAAATTGGCACAGAGGATGGTAAGGTTCTTGCCATCAGAGATAAGAGCATAATTCTGATTTGTGCCACTTTTAATTAGCTGCCGAAGGAAGTGGATCAGAAGCTACCAAATGGATGCAGACACTTCTAGTGCACATGTTACTTCTCAAAGGTCACCTGTTTCTTAAAGATCACTTGAGCATGTGTATTGCCATGAAAATACAACTCCACTTCCACTCCAAATATTTCTGGTTGGAATTTTATAAAGTATACATTTCTTTCATAAGCCTAGGATTTTATGAGGTAGTCTGGAAAGAGTCATAAAAATTTGTTCTAGCTTCTAACCTAATGTCCCTATTCCACACCCACTCTTCTAGACTAGTGGTGCTGCAGTTGAAACTGAAAACCATGTTTTCTTTGCCAGTTGTCCCGTTAGGCTGTGCAGAGGCTGCTACAGAGTGAAGAGCTAGGAAAAGGACTTGCTCCTTCCTGCTTCTTAATGTGGATTCCTGGCTCCTCTCAGTATTGTCTCAGAGATACTTCTTCACTCTTCACCTGCAGTGCACTTTGTTCCAGAATCAGGTTTTCAAGTTTGAACTTTTTCCATCTCATGCAGAACCAGTTCACTAGCCCAACATCAGCCGTCTGGTTGCTGACTCCGACTGGGTATTTGAAACCCAGCTCCATAGAGCTTTGTTTCTGACCTAGTGGCACCATAGATGGTTGACCATCACCTTCTACCCTTGAAATTTGAGCTTCACTCTAGAAAGACACTGCTTCAAAAATTTAAATTTTCATAATCTCATCTTTTCTCATTAGTTCCACATCAGTAAGGGTGGTAGGTCTTTCCTTGCAATTTGTGATGTCTGTGACACCTTGTGTGCAGAAAAGAGGTAGCATAGCATGCCTTACCTGGTTAACTTTAGAAAGTTCTGCTGGTATGATTGGCCCTTGACTAGCGTCTGGTAGGTTTTGAGAAGTCTCTACCATTTTTGGATAAGAATAGCTGATTTTGCCTAAACTGCACTTATGATCAGTATCATTTATTCAAAGTACCTATTTTATTTTCCAGTCTGGAGTTATGGAACATCAATTGCAAAGGTGTATTAGGTGACCAGCCCTGGTAAAAACCTTGGGTACTGAGTCCATAATTAGAATCTCTAGCAGACAGAATTTCACAAGGATTTTCACAATTCAATACTGAAGAATTAAATGCATTCTGTGTGATTCCACTGGAAGAAGATACTTGGAAGTTTGAGATTGGGTTCCTCCTGATTTCATCAATGTACCTTCTCCTTTTGTTGGTCTTACCTCATGTTTAGTATACCCCTATATGCTGAGTATGGTGAGTTCTTTCAGTGACTCATGGGGAAGTCATAGTGATTCCCTGATGGATCTTAGTATTCTTTTTTTATTTTTTTCTTGTCAGTTCTTCCATACCTAGTTGTATTTGTCAGCTTTCTATCACTACAGTAACATACCTGAGATAGGATACTTATGAAGTAAAAATAAGTTTATTTTGTCTCACAGTTCTGGATGATCAAGTCCAAGATCTGGCAGCCTTATCGGTCTGGTTCTCTGGTGAAAGTGGCACATCGTGGTAGGAACATGTGTTCAGGAGTGCGCTTACATCATAATCCAAAAGGCAAAGAGATAAACAATAAGTGTCTCAAAATCCCTTTGTAGATGTGACTTGACCCTCAATTACCTAAGAACCTCCACTAAGGTCCTATGTCCTAAGCATCTTGCAATCACACCACTCTTGGAGAATAATATCCATACTCAAACCTAGCACTAGGTAATATGAGTTTGTATTAAATTATCTCTGATAAAATAACTAGGGTGTACTAAGCTGTGACCTAAAGCTATTCTAACAGTGGAACACATGAAAAAATGTTGCACCCATATCAGAAAAAAATACATGAACACACACCTACGGGCCTATTAGGGGCACTGGATCATACGCTTCAGGGAACGGGTTGGGGATCTTTTTTAACACAGACCCCAAAGTGATATATGTACATAAATTTGGGGGATAGTGCTCAGTGATGTAAATATCAATATTCTTTCTTGAACACTTAAGGAAATTAAATGTTCTGCCTTGAAGGGGTGAATTTATTATTTTGCATGAATAGGTCACTCCACAGCAATCAGTATATCCTTAGAGACATAATATCTATACTTATTCCAAAAAATTGCTTCATAACCATATCATTGGCTATTCATAGATTCTATAAGTAATGTCTACTTTGGATTTATTCCAAAGTCCTTGATAAGGTCAACAGAAGTTAAATAGTGAAAATGCACACCAGTGAATTAGGAGGTTTTACTCTCTGCTTTAATGTAGCATTTCATTTTTGGTAGCACAGATAATTTTTTAACAAGGAAAATTTTTATTATAGTTATATATAATAATTGAATTCATTTTTATAAATTTATACATGCATGGAATTTGATTTACTCCACTTCAGCCCCATTCCCACTCCCTTTTCCCTCCTCTCTTTCCTTCCCGTGTTCTTCTTTCTTTCCTGCACTGATCTTCCTTTTGCTCATTTATTTATTCATGCTTGATTGATGCTTTCTATATACCCATGAAGGAGGAATTATCTGAGGTATGTTTATAGCATGGTTTTGTTAAATTCATTCCATATTCCCTACTCTTTCCTGTGCCTCTTTCCTTCCTCAGGATTTCCTTGTTCAACTTCACTGATTTTCCCTATATCTCTATGATATTCAACCCTCACCTTCTCTTTTCTTTCATCTTGCTTTTATCTACCTTCCTCATATGTGAGAAAACATTGATCCCTTGATTTTCTGAATCTGGGTTATTTCATTTAGCATGATGTTCTCCATTTCCAAACATTTATTGGAAAATGCCATAATTTTATTCTTCTTTGTGACTGAATAAAACAATGTTGTGCAGACATACAGCATTAAAAAAAAATCTATTGCTGGGCCTCTGGGCTGGTTCCTTAATTTGACTGTTTTGAATTATGCAGCTATAAGCATTGATGTGGCTGTATCACTATATTATGCTGATTTTAGGTGTCTTGAAATTCAAGGAGTGGGATAGCTGGATAACATGGTAGTTCCATTCCTAGTTTATTGAGGAATCTCCACACTGCTTTCCAGAATGGTTATACTGATTTGCAATCTCACAAAAATTTATTAAAATACCTTTTCCACCATATTCTCATCATCATTCATTGTTATTTGTATTCTTAATAAATACCATTCCAGCTGGAGCAAGATGAAGTGATAGTTGGGGGCTGGAGTGGTGGCTCAGCAGTTACTGTGCTTGCTTGGCATGCACGAGGATATGGGTTCAAACCCTGCGCCATGTACACAATGAAGTGTCAGAGCAACGAAAGCCACATGAAAACTAAATAAATCAATTCTTTTTCGCTCTTTCATTGTCCCTTTATCTTAAAAAAAGTTTGAGATACTAGTGTAGTTTTGGTTTTCATTTCCCTGATTGCTGGAGATGTTGAAAATGTTATACTTTTAGGGGACTTGTGTTGCTTCTTTTAAGAAGCATCAATTTAGTCTTTTGCCTATTTATTTATTGGGTTATCTATTTCATTTGTTTATTTGTTGTTAAGTTTTTTGAGTTCTTTATATATTTTGGATATTAATTCCTGTCAGTGGAATAGCTGGTAAAGACTTTCTCCCATGTTTTGTGCTCTGTCTGTTCATACTCTTGTTTCCTTTTCTGTGAATATGCTTTTTAATTTGAAGGCATCCCACTGTTGATTCTTGAATTTCATTACTTATGCTTTAGGGGTCTTGTTAAGAAGATCAGTGCCTGTACCAATAAAATGGATTGCTGACCTTATGTTTTCTTCTACCAGTTGCAAGATTTCTGGTCTAATTCCTAAGTCTTTGATCCATTTTGGTTTGATTTTCATGCTGGGTGAGAGAGTGATTTAGTTTCATCCTATTATACATGTATATCCAGTTTTCCAAGGACCATTTGTTGAATGGGCTATCATTTCTCCAACATATATTTTTGGCACCTTTGTCAAATATTAGTGGCAATAAGTATGTTGGTTTGTCTCTACACCTTACATTCGATTTCATTGATCTTCATGCCTAATTGAGGTCTGATATTGTGATGCCTCATGAATCAATCTTTTGTCTCAGAATTACTTTGAGTATTCCGGGTCTCTTATTCTTTGGAATTAATCTAAGGACTTTTTTCTGGTTCTTTCAAGAATGCCGTTGGTATTTTGACAGGAATTGCACTGAAATTGCGTATTGCTTTTGGTACTATGACCGTTTTGACAAGATTAATTCTGCTTACCCAAGAGCATGGAAAGTCTTACCATTTTCTAAGGTCTTCTTCAATTTCTTTCTTCAGTGCTTTGTAATCGTCATTGCAGAGGTCATTTACTATCTTGTTGAGATTAATTAGCAAATTAGCTTACTGTGAATAGGATGCTTTTCCTGGATTCTTTATTAGCAGAATCATTGTTGGAGTACAGAAAAATTATTGATTTACCATGTTGATCTTGTATCCTAGAACTTTGCTGAGCTCATTTATCAATTCTAGAAGACTTCTGGTGGAGTTTTTGAGTCTTCCAGACATAAAATCATGCCATCAACAAACAAAGATAATTTGACTTCTTTTCTAATTTATATCCCTATAATTCTTAATTCTCTTCCCTGATTGCTCTAGCTATAGTTTAAGGAATTATATAAGATAGGAGTGGTGAGAGTGGTGATCCTGATTTTTAGAAGAAAAGTTTTAAATTTTTCTCCTTTCATATGATATTAACTTTTAGTTAGTCATGGATAGTTTTTATAATGTTTTGGGTAAGTTTCTTACATCCCTAGTTTCTTCAGGGTTTTTGACATTAATTGGTGCTAGATTTTATCAAAGCCTCTTTCTGCATCTTTTCAGATGATCATAGAATTTTTTTCCTTAACTCTATTCATGTGGTGAATTACATGTATTGATTTGCATATGTTGAACCAACACTGAATTCCTGGGATTAAACCAAATTGGTTATTGTGTATTTCTCTTCTTGATGTGTTTTTCAGTGTGGTTTGCTGATATTTTATTAAGGATTTTCATCTATGTTCACCAAGGATATTGATCTGCTGATTACTTTCCTTGATGCATATTTGTCTCATTTTAGTATCATATTTTTTCTGAATTCATACAATGTATTTGGAAATGTTCACTCGCTTTGAATTTCATGGAATTATTTTAGAAAGACCGGTGTTTGTTCTATAAAAATCTGGTAAAACTCAACTGAGAATCCACCTGGTCCTGGTCTTTTTTTTTTTTTTCTGGAAGATTTTAGTTGCTGTTTCCTGTTCATTACTTTATATTGGTCTGTTTAGGTTTTCTGTATCTTCCTGATTCAGTGTGTGTAGGTTATATGTATCTAGAAATTTGACAGTGTCTTCTGGATTTTCCAGTTTATTGGAATATAAATTTTCAAAATAGTTTCTAATGATCCTCTGGATTTCAGAAGTGTCTGGGGTGATATTGCCTTTTTGATCTCTATTTTTTTTTTAACCTGGGCCTTCTCTTTCTTGCCTTTGAGCATTTTGGCTAAAAGTTTATTTATCTTTTTAAAGAATGAACCCTTTTTGCATTGATCTTGTGTGTTTTTTAATTCTACATTTCTGCTCCAATCATAATTAATTCCTGCCTTTCATTGATTTTGGAATTAGTTTGTACTTCATTTTTGAAGGCCTTGTGATGAAACATGAGCTTATTTATTTGGATTTACTTATGTTTTTAAGTTATAAAATATGGTTTTATCTATGGAGCATATCTTTCTTTGCAACAAATTGACTTCAGGGTATACTTAGCCAGAGGCAAAACTGTTCTCAAACAGCATTGTCTTAGGGTCCAACTAACTGAAATCAACTGAAATCTCCAAGAAACAGTTGTAACCTAAGATAAATATTTAAGAGCAAGTATTACCAGATATCAATGATGGTGGAGAGGGGATTAATAATACATATGTCTTGAAAATCTAATTTTAAGCAGCAGTGCTTCATGGCCAAAAGCTTTTGGGAATGGTTATTTACAGAAGGATTGGTATTAAATAATCCTAGACAGATTGTAGACATCAAAATATTAATAAATGTTAATCTAAAACAGCAAATTTGGTTTTGGAGAACCAAATCTTGTGTATTTGGGGGTCTTTCTCTTTTTGTATGTGGTTGTCTTTCTCATTTATAATACAGAAAATTTCTTCTGTTATAATTGTGTTGAAGATGTTCTTAATACCGTTGGCCTTATCTCCATTTAATTTTTATCCCAATGATAGATTTGTTGTACTTATGGTGCCCCAGAATCATGCCCGTGATCATGATCATATTTTTTCCTTTAGTGAAGATTGAGTTTCAGGATGATAAACTCTATCTTCAAGGCCTGAAGTTCTATTTTCTATGCAATCTAATCTGCTGATGATATTTTCAAGAAGAATTTTTAATTTAATTCATTATGTCTTTCACTTCCAGTAGTTCTTATTTTTTTTTTAAATTTTTCTGTTTCTTTATTGAACTGGTCACTTACCTCCTGTATTTGTTCTCTTAATTCATTTCTTAGATCCTCATTTATTTCATTGAACATTTTAATATCATGGGAATTTTGTTCATTTTCACCTGTGGGATCACAGATCTGTTTTCCTGTTCATTTGTGTTTTCAAAAGTCTTGTACTTGCACATCAGTTGAGATGGATTTTCCTTTTCTTTTTTTAATATTCATGTCCTTTTTTGTGTAGTTACCTTTTTGTTGCAGGATTTCTGTTTTTGTTGTATGAGTACCTTTCCAGGAGTGGGGCCTGAGGTTCCCCCTCTGGCCGTTCCTCATTGGGGTTTGGTGTTTGGTCTGAGGTTTTTGTCTCCCCAATTCTATGTGTGGAAATATTTTTGAGGCTCAGATGGAACTAGACTGTGTGTGCGATGAGACTCTCTGTTATTGGACGGAATCATGCATATTTCTCACAGGATTTCTGCTCTGTGAAACTGATCTGTCTCAATCACTTTCCAGATACTCTTAGAAGTTGGAACCAGAAATAGCACAATTTTAGCAACAGATATACAGCCTTAAGATAAATGTCTGCTGTCTACTTTAACATCTGTAATACTAATTGCTACCTGTTTAGGAATGTTGGTCAGCATTTAACATCAGCACCCACAATTAAATAAAGAACTAGATCAGAGATCAAAAAGCATATACATACTACATTATCCACTTTAAGAATAATTGCAATAAAATTAATGTGGTAGGAATTACATAAATTATGTAATCCTGTTAAATAATGAGATGACAATTTCTTAGGTGAAAAGAGGAAAGGAAGGCAAGAGAGACTTTGAAATATTTAAAAAAAATGAACAGAGGAGAAAGGAGATAGGTAACAGATGATAGTTATAAAGTAGGAGGGATAAAAACTAACCAAAAGTAATTTAGAAAAAGAGGAAGAGGGAACCAAAAATTGTCTATTAGTGGGGGAAGAGTGTGATAGGGACAAAAATCAAAGTACACACAAACAAATGTAAGATCAAGTCTACTCAAACTCACATATAATTGTACTCTACATAAGTCAAACCAAGTCTAAATAATAAATGGGTGAAGAGAGTAATTAAAGTACTGAAATTAAAGTAATGAAAGTAAAATTATCTGACTATATATACATATGTGTGTGTGTCATTTTTTAACTTATCTATGCAGTAAGAATACACATTCTCTCTCCTTCTCTCCCTCTCTCTCTCCCTTCCTCCCTCTCTCACTCTCTCAGAATGGAAACAAATACAAGTAATAAAATATAATAAAATGATATTAAAATGTTTTAAAATTAACTTTAAAAAATAAAAATGGGGTAATATAAAAAAGGAATGAAAGAAAAATTATAAATATCTTAAGAAAAACAAAAGGCTTTTTTTTTGGCTGATGTGGTCAATACTGTTAGCAAAGATGGATTTTCATTCTTTGTATTTATGTTTTGACTCTGTAATCCTTGGGTCAATGGCTGGGAGTTTTTAAGTCCTAACTGCGTAGCTCACCTAACTGCCAGCTATTGTGTCTAGGAGCCAAGCCTGGATATAGTAGATCTCAGCTTCCTATCTCTCAGTATAGGTGGAACAGATTGGTCAATGTTGGCAAATGTGTACCCTTGTATCTGGATCAGTGCAGAGTTCTAAATAGGAATTTCCAGCAGTTGGGATTTAGTCTTGGCTGACCTTTGGAACTCTTTGGGTGGGTATTTGAGATTCGATTCACACCCACTGTTACTGGGGAGCTGCTGATCTTTGCTCAACATCTGGGTTTCAGGGGCATCTCATAATTTCCACCATTAGGGTATATGTTCTAAAAATCCCCAGGTTTCACATTCACTGCTATGGGTGTGAATTATACAGTGAAGATGCTCTGGTGTGGCCAATATTGGCAGTTGGCAGCTTCTTAATAGCTTCACTAGCACTCAAAACAGCTCTCTCTCTCTTTAGGACAGAGCCTATATTATCCAGACACTTTGTGTTGTTGTTGTTGTTGTTTGGTTCCTATGTCAGTCACCCTGAATCATGCATGCCCTGAGTCAACTGAAAACCTGAAATATGACCTCCTAATCTCCTGTCTCTGATTCCAACTGTGCAGTGCTTACAAATGTTTCCCACAATGGCAACCCTGGTTCCTGTCAAACTATTCACCCATGGCCCAAGTGATTTTGGTGATTTTCACTCAACAACTCCCCTAGTGCATCTGGGTCCAATATGATCAGCCTCCCTCTCTACTCAACAGTTTCCCCTGAGAGTGAATGCAGAGCGGAGAGGGAGGCTTGAGCAAGCCTTAGGGAGCAAGTGGGTGCGAGGAGGGAGTGTGAGAGAGAGCACGAGGGTACGAGACAGGGCAGAGCAGGGGCTGCTGAAAGAAAGTGTACAGCAAGTTAACCTTGTTGTAGTCTTTAGAGGCCTCATTTTTTAATAGTATTTGAAGTAGCCCTAAATTCTTGTTTACTAAGAACAAAGAACAAGGAACCACATTTCATACTGCCAGATGAACTGACCCTTAGCAAATAAATAGCCAATCAGGAGCTGACGAGCCAATTCCTAACATACCAAAAACTATATATGGTAGAAATCCAAGACAAAGGGTACCATGGCTGATAGAAATATATCATATATGTTAGAAGATCAACCAATCGTGTACTTTGCTTTGTTTGAATTTCCCGCTTCGCTGTGAAATCCTATAAAATTATTGCTGTCCTAGGGCTTGGGGCTCCCTCCCTCTAAATTCGCTGCATTGGAGAGAGCCCAGGCTCCAGCTTGCAATAAAAAGACCCTAATGTATTTGCATTGGATTCGGCTCCTTGGTGGTCTTTGGGAACTCGAGACTTGGGCATAACACCCCAAGTCATTTTTTTCCTATGCTTTCCTCTGTCTCTGATTATGCTCCTACTCCCCTCAGCAGTTTAAGGTGCCACCACTGCCAGCCAAGCTGGTGAGCTTCAAAATATTATTGCTCATATTACGTTTGAAGTTTTAAACTATCTATATCTCTATGGCCTACTGTCCAGCATTGAATTTCAGTGGGTTCCGTAGTTGCCCACACCACTGAGAAGCAGTCTTTTTTGATTGGGAGTAAAGGCACTGCTAGGAAGAGAACTTTTCCTCTACGCTGCCATCTTCCTGGTGTCTAAGCACAGTTATTTTTGAAAACTGCTCAGAAAGGCCATAGTGAAATGGCATGCACAGTGGAAATACAGATGCGGAATTATTTCTAAGTGGCTTTCCATGAGGTTAATACTCTTTGTTAATAAAATGAGAAGGCAAGAATACACAATAAGATTAAAAGTATGTTAAATACAAATGGGACGCATACATCTTTATTATAAACAAAGAGCATAATCTCATTTTTTAAAATATATGAAACACATGTAATTTTTATCTTTACTCCCTCCCATATTATCATTTTTTAGGATCACAGCTATAATGGGATTAAAAAGGGTTGAAAAAAAGGAGTAAGTTTGCTGATTCATAAAATTATGCTATAAATTTCTGAAGGTGATGAAGTAGTTAGTGACCTCTTTATTCCTTCCTGACTTTTAAATTAAGACTTTGAGCAAATAGAACTACTTAAAAGTCACTCTCCAAGAATTTGGAATTAATTTAGATGATTCAAGGAGATCTGTCACTGGCTGTGGGCTTCTGTCTCAAATCAGTTTCTAGAACAGAGATGCATGTATCTGGGCGTTGCTTTGGATTCATATTTGTTCCTATGAAGAGCTTCCACTCAAGTCTTCCAACACTCCTTGTACAGTTTAATCATTGTACACCATCCAAAGATCATTAACACAAGATACATTGATAATTAGTTCTCTGTACATTTAGACTTAATCTAGGAATAGTGCTAGAATATTAGTAGTTATAATATTTTTCTTTCACCAGCTCAGGATACTGTTGCCTCTACAACTCTTAGTTTAATAAATCATTATTTTCAGCTTGCCATAAACCTGTTTGAAATGAACAAGATCTTTGTACATATATTTTTGATTAGAAAACTTTGGGTTTCTTTAAAAGAAACGCTTCATCACTTCTCAACACTTAACAAAATATTTATATAAATGAAGAGTATAATCATGGAAATGGATTGAGTTGTACCTGTTCATAATAGAACAGGTTCTTTTTGTTTTACTCAGTGTGATTTGAGCAACTTCTGTTTGGCCTCTGGACTAAGCATTCAGGATGGAGTCTGTATTTCCCACAAGAACTCTGCATTGCTGTGCCATATTTTACTTAACAGGGAAGTGATGATGACGTTTTGGAACAGATTATTTTTATGTTTTTCAAATTAAAATACATTTAGCACCCTGACTTTTGTCTACTGAAGGCCTACAAAAGAGCCATCTATCCTTTACCAAATAAATCACACACATAGTTGATGTAAAGCATGTGTTTCATTCAAAAATCATTATACTTGAATATTATAATAAGATGATTTATATCTAATATCAATATGCTGATAATTTAAAAGTCAACAGAACAACAAATTGCTCTTCATCTTGTACCTGAGACGTTTCATTTCTTTATTAATGCCTAATTCCCCTCCCTTTTAAAATTTGAACTAGTGTCTCAACTTTGTCACCTCCATGGAAATAAGTTTTCCGGAGTGAATAATTCCATTCTTGGAGACTAAAGGCTTTATGTCAGCTTTCTGACATAAGGGCTTTTTTATTTTTCCTTTTGCAAAGTTGTCTTCTACTACTTAAGTACCACTAAGTTCCATTTCCTGTCTGAGGCAAACTTCAATTCCCTACTAATTTTCCAAGGACTTATGAGTAGTAGGTATGAGTCATCAAAGAATTTCCAATTTGGTTACCAGATTTAACCACTTCCAAGCTGTTCTCTTATGAATCTTTCAGATTTTAATTTTTCCTCTCTAATCCTTCAGATGCTCCTTCAAAATCACATTGTCTCATTGTTAAAAATCTACTTCATAATTTCAGATTGTAACAGATAATTTCTACTTAAAGTAAGAATTGTTTTCTTTCACCTGGGTCAAGGGAAGTCTTTGTGAGAATTCAGTGATGTGTTTCAAATCTTAAGGACAGACTCTGTTTACTACCTGTAAAATTGTGGACATGTCCTTTAAATTATCTTCATAAATGTCTCTATTTCACCTGAAAGGAATTGCTAAATTGTCTCTAAAATTTCTATGAGTTTTCTATGATTCTTGAAGATTAAATGCTAAAGGAAACTCAGGACTCTTTATCTATGAAGTAGAAATCTAGTGAAAATTTAATTACACATATTAAGTACTATTTGGGTCATGATTTACACTTGAAACTGTATAATAAAATATATCATGAATGTTTGAAGTGATTTCTGCACTATATTTCTAGACAATTATCTGGAGTCTGATTCTTCCCCCAGTTTATACTTTTTATAATATGTGTATAATATTTTCCAAGTCCCAGTGCCTTGTAAGACACACATGCAAACACTTGAGTGTTCAAAGGTGAGGCTTTTCTGAACCAAGCATAAATCAAGACTGACCATAACAATGTCTTTCTAAACCAAATTGATTTCTTAATAGGGAAGAAACAAGAGAGGAAACTCAATGAAAATGAGTTATATGGTCATTATTTCAAATCACTGTCCTCAATCTAGTTGTGTTAAAAAGATTAAGCTATTCATATTTATGTATATTTTAAAGTGATTAAGTCTTTTCTGATCATTAACACTGTTTCCTAAATGTGTATATTCATAATAGAATCTAGAAATAATACATGAGAACTTTGTAAAATACTTTTAAGAGGCAAAGATCAACTTCAAAAATAAAACACTTAATATTTGTCAAGAGCTCTACCTTGCCTGAGCCGAGACTCAGCCTCTCAGCTTATGGTTCCAAACTAGAATTAACTTTATTTACTCTTGCTAATTCCTTATTGTATTTTCCTTGTAAAACTTTAAAACTATTGCTTATTAGTGTTTTGCAGAAGTACTACTTCTAACAGAAAAGCCTGAGTTGAGACACATCATCATCTACAAGACAGATAAGATATGCTACTAATTTAAATCACTGTTATTGATCCTAATTTAACAAAACAGGTAACTATAAAGCCATAACATAGTATTTTCACTTTAAGACTGGTGAAACTGGCCTGTTGGATGTTTAACACCAAATCAAGGAGACCAAATTTAAGATAATTAAAGGGTTAAGGAAAATAGTCAATATTTTGGTCCTTGCCCTTTTTGGTCAGCAAAACTCTGGGTAACATGACCTCCTGATCAGAGAGATCAAGTGACCCTAGAGAACAGAAAGCCAACCACTGGACATTCTGCAAAGAGGATGATCACTAAAGGGCAATGTCCCTGATGCTTTCAAGCAAAGCCACATGTGGTCTGCGAGACCCTGATCTATCCTGGCAGCTGACACAAGAGCCAAGAGGCTTTTCACCAGTTCCCCGAGAATAACCCAGACAAATCTCA
>PVKS010036467.1:0-19336 GCA_004027875.1 Aplodontia rufa | reverse complement strand
CTTCCTTCAGGACGTGGCTGCTTGCTTTCTTGCTCTTCTCTGGCTACTGCTTCTCTTCTTTGGCTGCTTCTTCTCTGGCTGCTTTCTCTTCTTTGGCTACTTGCTTCGGCCGCTTGCTTTACCTGACTAGCTGCTACTCTATCCATTACAACAGCCAATAGGGTACAATGCAAACACCTTTCTCCAATTGTAACAAATGAGTGGCCGAATTGCTTAGTCATGCGGTCAGGCAATTTGCTAATTACAAGCCAGCTGGACCCCTTAGAGTTGTTTACCACCAATTCTTCTACAAGCCAGCTGAGCCTCATATTCCCAACACGTCTCTTTTCCTAGCAACTAGTGTCTGGACTCAAAGACAAGGATTGTTTTATGTCTTGGACCTTTGCCCCAAAACGTTCTACACGTTTGCAGGATTTCTCCAAGCAGGGCATTGCAGTAATTTGAGGGCAAAATTACTCTGCACCTTTACACAGAAACTGCCCTTAGGCGTTGACACCACTCCAAGTACTCAAAGGCTTTAGTCTGAATCACCAACTGTATTCCTACAGCTCTCTACACAGGGTAAATGGTTTATAAGTGATTTGGTCCATCTGAGAACCAGGTATTTTTTTTCTGGGGTTTGTTAATTTTTCCTAGGACCTATAACCTGCTTTATATTGGTCTTATAAATTGTTCTTTGCTAGTTTAGGAATATGTTCTCTTTGTGTTTATTAGTGTGTTGGAAAATAATGTGTCTTCAGTGAAAATGATCTGAACCTGAACAACATGTTATCTTTCTCATGCCATTATTTTGACTATAAGTCCTCATGGAAGATATTTAAAGTTTTTAATATTTTTTATTCATAAGTAACTTTATTGCTCCTAATTACAGATTAATTTTTATTATGAAAACTTTAAAATATATGTAAAAGTAGAGAGAGTACTAAAAGATCATTAATTATTAGGTTGCTAATGAAAGTTACCATCACCCAACTCATCAATGTTCATCTGTCATATCATAAGCATTATTTGGATTCTAAGGAACACAAAAGATTATTCTGTAGATCTCACACTTGCAGGCTCACTGGTAATAAACGTAGACATGCATATTTATTATTCTATTTCTGCAAATATTTGTATCCAATGATTATGACACCATAATTTTACATACCAGCAAGAAAGAAAAGCACACTACCAATTAAAACTGTCTTAATTGTCTCATTCTCTCCCTTTCAATCCTATTTTATCAATTTTAATATGTATTAAGATGGTAGTGGTATTATTTAAAGTTTGCATGTACACCTTTTGAAATAAGATGCTAGCAGTAATGTGACTGTGTTAGTCAGCTTTTCATCACTGTAGCAAAATACTTGTGACAATAAAATTAGAAGAAAGAATGGTTTATTTTGACTCCTGGTTTCAGAGTTTCAGTCCATTGTCAGTTGACTCTGTTGCTTTTGGACATATGGTGAGGTGGTACATTATGATGGGAGTGTGTGACAGAGGAAGCGGTTCACCTGATGCTGGCTTGGAGGCAACAGAGAGGAAAAGAAGGGGCCAAGATTCAATGTCCCTTCTATGAGCTCACTATCTACCCAGGTTGTACCTCTTAAAGTATTCAATGCCTCCATTGCCAAGGGCTGGTGACCAAGTCTTTAAAATATGGGTCTTTAAGGGACATTTCAGAACCAAACTACAGAAATATTTAATGCTTAATCAAGCTATAGACAGTACAAAGTTAGACTAGAAGCAGCAAAGACAGAAATTGCTTGGGATAAAAGAAGTGGGGTTATTTAAACTATGTCATAAAAGGTAAGTAATGCCATAAGGGATGTGTAGGAAATTTTTGAAAGCACATTTAAGTGAATGAAATAGTTCCATTCTTCTGTGACAAAGTTTTGGAATCCTACTGTGACACAGCAGTAAATTGTTATCATCATGATGTGCACTCATGCATTCAGTGCTATTGAGTGCTATACTTTGTGTCATTATTTTAATAATTATAACATTTATGTTCCCAGACCTTGGTTTTTAATTGGAGGGGGATAATTTTCTTTCCTTATTTGTATTATAATAATTAATAAGCCACCATGAACTACCAGTTTTCAAAGTAAATGTTTTAGACATTTGTTGTTGCTGTTCCTGTTATGACATTGAAGTATTTCTATACCTGGTGTCATGCAGAGGTACAGTTCCCTTCTCATGCCAGAATTATTTGAAATGCTTTCTGTCATTCTATTTTTTGTAATATACAGCTAATATATACAAGAAGTATAACATTAAATGGTACACTTAGGTATCAGACTCCCCTAAACCTCTCCATCTCCAATACCTCAGTTGAAGATCTTCTACTAGAGTTTGCTGTGAAAGAATAGCATATTCATTTTGCTGTTCAGACCAGTATCACACATGATTTTCATTATCCCAGATCAAATTTAAGAGCAATACCTAATTTCATTTGGCCACCTATATTTATTTAACCATATATTCCAAGAAAGAAATTGTTATTGAGTGTTTGTTTGGCTTAGTTAATTTTTAAATTAATTTTCCAAAAATATTTCATCACTTGACAGAAAAAAGAAAAGGGCATGAACTTCTAATCTGGAACAACTAATAATTCAAAATGAACATATGAAAAAAAGAGACATTAAAGTTAGTTATCAGCTTATTTCCTTTCCTTTTGTTACAGTTTTCTTTATATATTAATAATATTGCAGGAAGAAAATATAAAGGTATGTCATACTTATGTTTTTGAGGTGATTTTCTATGAGCATGGAAATGTGACTTCAAGTCAATACACAGAGCAAATTTGAAGAGATATTTTCAAATGATTATATAATGTCAACAGTATGCAAAGTTATTTCATTTAAAATCTCCTTCAAAAACTTTAATAGGGATGAAATTCTTTCCAATTCTCACTGAGATGATAATGATTCATTTTCATGTTAATGTTATGACCCTGAGAGAGGGCAATTATTTCTGAAAGCCAATCAAATATTCATTAGAACTGAATAAATTTGTTATTTAACTTAACAGCCTTTTTAGAAACTCAGATGCCACTTTTAAAATGATTTTATGGAGGGTGTTTTACTGTGTCAGCTGGTCCTTGTTTTAAGGTGTTCTTATCTACTCTACTATATTATCTTAAACTATTAACTTATTTCTAGACCAAATTTACATAAAATGGTCATACTTAATATGATGTATGAGAACATAAAAATCCAGAACAAAAGTCTAGTAGTGGCAGTGAAATCTGATACATGGACTCCTGGCTGGATGCATAAGAATGATATTTAATTCAGGTGCTAATAAAATCGGCTGAAATAGCACCTCAATTAGGTTGATTCCTCTTGTTGATAAGCTGGCAAAATGGAAGCATAAAATGAACCAGCACAGATTATATTCTCATAGTCACAATAATACACCCAAAGAGTTACAGAAAGAAGTCATTTCTTCCCCTCTGAATGCTAGTTCATTTATGTGTCAGCTTTTCTTTGTAAAGAATATCATCTCAGAAGCAAACTAAAATTTGGAAACCAATTTTTGTATATACAGTTAAAAAGTAGCTGCTATAAAATTATACATCTTTAATGAGCTGGTTTGGATTTATTTTATCTACTAAAATGTTTCTTTACTTTAAAAGGTAGATCTGTGAACTCAATAATCATTTCAAAAAATTAACATTACTAGTAATTTCCATCAATTTATATCCTCCTTCACTTGCCCATCTTCCTATCCTCTAACCCTGAGATAAACGCCAGCATTTGCCATTGCCTTTGAAAAATAGTTTTACTGCATGTACCCTTAAATAATGTTGCACATGTATATTTATTCATTACCTCTAGGTAAGGGTTAGTATAGTATGTAGTATTTTGGATGTTGTATTTTTCATATAAATTGAAAGCTCTAGGATTTTTCTATACCAAACATACTCTTCCATGTATGTAAATGTTTTAAATATATTTCAATATTTTCAACATAAAAATTGGTATGTATTTTTTCAGATGCAGTACTAATTTTCTTAAAATTATATGGTAATTATAAACACTGTTATTCATATTTTTGCTTTCTTAGTTTTAGTGATATAGGGAAATACAAGTAATTTTATTTGACTTTTTAGTCAATTATCATTTTTCAAAAAAATTTAAATATTTGATTGTAGCTCCCCGCCCTGGGTTCTGGAGCGGGGAGCGGCGGAAACAGCCTCAGGGGACCTTAGCCATTCCCCAGGGGCCAACAGGACATTGGGAACCGGCAGCCTGCGCCGGCAGGACAGGGCTGGGGGCGGGGGGAAGAGGAGTCACTCCATGCAGCGTTCCTGTGCGAGAAGCGGGTAGAACGGCTTAATGCTGGACCGTCCTCCAAGGGGCTGAGTTAGGAAGGGTTGGAGAGCCGGGAACAAGGGGGCGAACGCCGGCAGCTGGAACACGGGACCTGGATCTTCTAAGCTGCTGATCTCTCTGATGTCTCTGCTGCTGCTGCTGCTGCTTCTCTGGTTCTATGCTTTCTCTTTGGCTGCTTCTTTTCCTTTGGCTGCTTCCTTTACCTGACTATCTGCTACTCTATTTATCCATTACAATAGCCAATAGGGTACAATGCAAACACCTTTCTCCAATTGTAACAAATGAGTGGCCAAATAGCTTAGTCATGCGGTCAGGCAATTTGCTTATTACAAGCCAGCTGAACCCCTTAGAATTGTTTACCACCAATTCTTCTACAAGCCAGCTGAACCTCATGTTCCCAACATTTGATTGTCGTAAAAGAGCCATAACAGAATTTCCCACATTAACCATTTTTAAGTGGAAAGTTCAGTAATGTTAGTACATTTGTATGGTTCTAGGATCAATTTTTAGCACTCTTTTCACTTGGAAAAATCAGGAGTCTATACCCACTAGACAATTCCTCATTATTCCCTCCACATAATCTCTAGGGACTAAAATTCTCCATTCTGCACTACTCTTGGTACCTCATAAATCGAGTCAGTTATATGTCCTTTTGCAGTTGGCTTATTTCATTTTGCAGTCCTCAAGGTTCATTTATATTATATCATGTATTAAAGTTTTCTTCTGTTTTAAGGCTAAATAAAATTCCATTTTATATGTACAAGACACTGTTTATCCACTCACACACTGAATGAATGTATTTGGATTGCTTATACTTTTGGGCTATTGCAAATAATTCTACTGTGAGTGTTCATATCTCTTCCAGATGATGCCTCTTCCCCCACCTCCTCCTCCTATTTGTTCTCCTCTTCCTCCTCCATCTCCTCCTTCTCCTTTTTTCCTTCTCCTTCTTGTCCTCCTCCTTCTTCTTCTTTAACTATATAGCTATAAGTGGGATAAACTGAATCAAATGGTACTTTATGTTTAGTTTTTTGAGGAAACTTCGTACATTTTCCTATACAAGGTGAATCCTTATATAATCCTACCAATAGTACACAGGAATTCCAAAATTTTTTTCTACAGCCTCTTCAACTTCTGTATTTTCTCTTCTTTTTAAAAATAGTGTTCACTAAAATGGGTTTTAAGTGGGCTATCATTTTGGTTTTGATTTATATTTCTCTAATGATTAATGAAACTAAACATTCTTTAATGTACTTTTGGACATCTGTACATTAACTATGGAGAAATGTTTAATTAATTCTTTTTCCTATTTTATTTCCTGGCCCTAGAATCAGTTGTTTGTCTAAGGAACTAAATTGAAGAATAGTTTTAGAAACCACAATCTAGGTGCTAGGTGTGACCATTGCTTGCTACTTGGTTCCTTTGCTTCTATGCCTATTCAATTGAGAACAAAAAGAAACATGTGTGTTGCCATCTCATGTGTTTGCCATTAGCAATGAAAATTTCTCTATACATGTACACAAATTCATACTGATTTCAATTTTTAATCCATTACCCCATGGATTGTTATACCCTCATTCCCATTTGTAAGTGGAAATATCCACTCAAAAACCAATAAAGCAGTCTGGAGAGGTGGTTCAACAGTAGAATGCTTGTGTGGCATGTGTGAGGACCTACCTTCGATCCTCAGCACCACATACACGAGTAAGTGGAGGAAAACAAAAGGCAGATGAAAAAATAAAAATGACTTTCTCTCTTTCTCTTTAAAAAAAATTCTATAAAGCTTGTTGTCACCCTTAGCCACCCACTTAATTGTTTATAATACAGTTGGTTTATTTTGTCCCATTCTAAATTCCATCCTAGGAAATCACCTGGATACTCTTTTTAAATCAGTTCACATGTTTCATGTTTGAATTTTTTTCAGTTACAAAGGGCTTTGAAATGGGTGTGATGTCACAAATCTGAAATTATATTATCACAGGAAATAGTTTAACCTCTCTGAAAAAAAATTCTCTGTTCTACACGTAATTTAACCATATTCTTCTTTCCTAAAATTCTTGTCAACCACTGATCTTTTAATTCTCTATACAGTTGTTGTTTCTAGGATGTTATGTAATTTAAACTATATGGTATATTTTTTAAAGATTGTCTTCATTCCCTTAGTAATATGAATTTAGCATTCATCATGCTTTGAGTGACTTAATAACTCATTATTTTTATAGCTTAATAATATCCCATTGAAGAGATGTCACACTGACTTTTAAAAATCTGTTTGCTAATTAAAGCACACCCGTTGTTTCCAATTTGGTTGCAATTGTAAATAGAGTGGCATTTATGTGGAGGTTTTTCAATAGACGTGCTTTGCAAATTAGTGTTATATATATCTAGGAATGTGATAGCTGGATAACAATTATGAAACTATGTTTAACATTGAAAGAAACCATAAAACTATCTTGTAAAGAGTAAGTAGTCATTTGCAATCCCATCAAAAGTAAATGAGCATTTTTTTCTCTGCTTACTCACTAGTAATTGTTATTGTCAAGTTTTTGCATTTTGACTACTCTATTTGTTGTTTACTGGTATTTTGATGCTTTAATTTGCAGTTCCTTAATGACATTTAATATTGATAATATCTACTTAGTGAAGGTGTGTCTTTCATGGTGAGGTAGGTATCTCTTCAGATTATTTGTCCATTCTTACATTTTTGTTGTTACTTAGATTAAAAAATTTTGGTATATTTGAATGCAGGTCCTTTATCAAATATATGTTTTCCACTGTTTTATCCCAGCCAGTAGGTTTTCTTTATATTCTTGTTACAATGACTTGGAAAGTAAAGAAAAGTTACGTTTATAATGTACTACAAATTACTATTTTCTTTCATCCATTGTGCTTATATTGTTATATATAAAATCCTATCTCTGGATCCAGCATCACCTAGGTTTTCTCCCAAGTTATCTTAGAGAAAATTTGTAGTTACCACTTTGCATTTGGGTCTTTGATTCACTTTTTATGAAAGTCTAGGTTGCTGTAGTTTTTGTGGTTTTTATGGGATAACATTTCTTTATGCAGTTAGTTTACTAAGATGAACTAAAATTATAAACAGATACGAATTATACTAAATAAGCATTTCTCCATCAACATCTTTCTTTGATCTATAGATGTGATAAATAGTGTTTATAGCTATTTCTATGCAAAAGAAACCTTGCTTTTGTGTGATAAACCTCATTCCTGGAAGATTTTGTTTTTATCTACTACTGCATTCACACTGGGAATATTTTGTGTATGACTTTTGTAACTACATTTATGAATGAAATTAGATTTAAATTTCAATTCTATATTTTTATTTTTCCATATCATGAATAAATTTACCTTAAAAATGTATTGGAGAAAGTCTTTCCTTTACTTCTACCCTTTAAAACATGTTGCATACAAATGCATCTAGGGGTATCTTTATTTGTTGGCGAAATTTTAACCATTGATTTAATTTCTTTGATCATTAAAGATCTTTTCAGTGGTTATATTTCTGGATCAATATTGTTAAATAATAATTTTATATAGTACTTATTTGTTGAAAAAGTAGGAGAAAAAGAAATGGAAATAAAAATTGACTTTCTTATAGCATAAAATGTTATGTTAAGTCAGATGCTAGGAAGAACCTAGTTGTCCTGGTTGTGTAGAGGGCATATGAAATGCATGCTAGTTTACATAAATTTATCCTTGTTGCTTGCAACATCATTACAAGTGGAATAGGAAATGACCGCATCTTTCTCACAAATGATAGAGAAAAAGGATGCCAAAACTAATCAATGATTGTCATAATGGCCTTTGGCGAGTAGTATCTTATTGTGTTCACATATCTTTAATATATGTCAGCTTTGAGTACACTTATTAAGAAATAATAAGTCATATTCTTGAATCCAGAAAGATCTTCAGACTTGCTTTGACCAATATAGTGTAATAGAAGAGACAGTGTAGAAGTTTTGGAGCCTAGGACTTGAGAGACCTTACAATCTGTTGTCATGTTCTTAGACATTTGAGCACACAAATGTGTGAAGCTCAGAGTAAGTTACTAATGGATGAGAAGACATTTGGAGGAAAATGGTGGCTTCTAGCAGGAGTGAAGTTAGGCTTTCCCTAGCCCACAAATCAGGTGAATATAATCACATGGCGAAGTTGTTGTAATAGGTCATCATCTCATCAATTTAGCCATTTTTCTGTCTTTCACATAACTACATTGGGCATTATAGTTGTTTCTTTACCACTTTCCAGAGAGAACTCATGTAGAGATGTGTGGATTTCCTTTTCTTCTTTTTGGATGTACAGTGCAATCTGGTCACTAATATAGAATGCAAAGCCTATAGCACTGTAATTCATATCTGAAAATGTTTATCTAGTGTTTAAGTCAGCTTTTTCACTTCTGTGACCAAAAGACCTGACAATTACAATTTGAGAGGAGGAAAATTTTATTTTGGGGCTCATAGTTTCAGAGATCTCATACAGAACCAGCTCCATTGCTTTGGACCCAAGGCATGACACTACATCATGGACACTAGGAAGCAGAGAGAGATTACTTGACTCACTAAGGGCAAAATATATACCCCAAAGGCATGCCTACAATGACCTCCCTCCTCCTGCCACACCCTCCCTGCCTATGGCTACCGCCCTGTTAATACATTCAACTGGTTTGATAACTGATTGAGCTAAGGCCTTCATAACCCAATCATTTCATCTCCTAATGTCTAGTGTTGTCTAACACATGAGCCTTTGGGGGGCATCTCATATCTAAACCATAAAATCTAACATTTTTTTTTTCTGTAAAACACATTATATTTTTCTTGTGCTTGGGAACAGTAGACACTACCCTTGCAGAATATGTTATACAGTGAAATTATCAATAAAAAGCCCTATACAAAAAATGTGAACAACAAGTACACCTTGAAATTGAAACTTGTTTTGAATTTGGGGATTTCAAGAGAGAAGGCTGTGTTACCTTATTTTACCTCCTATGGAAATGTACACTTTGGGTGACCCAAAATTTCACCACTATGGTCATGTCTACAATGACTACAAAAAATAATGATTTAGTCTTACAAATAAATTTTTATAATGATAAAATTTACAAATGTGGAATCTGCTAATAATTAGAATTGGTTAAATATGGCTTAAATGTGTTAGCATTTGTTCATAAATTTTTATTTTACAAAGCTATGAATTATTGCATTTGCTTGATGCACTATTCACAATTTAAATGGAACAAGGTGGTGCTCTAACCTGTTGTAAAGCTCTCCCACAGAAACAACCAAGGAAGAGAAAGTAAGAAAGAGTACAGTGTAGGGCAAGAACTCTGGCCTTGTGCTTGGCTAGATCATTGGAAATCCTCTCTAGCACCTCTTAGCTGCATGGTGTCAGGAAAATCACTCAAAACTTCTGAATCTCACCTTCTATTTTATAAAATAAAGAAAATAGAATATACTCCAATGAGTTAAGGATTTAAAATTATAACCAATTATATAAGTGCATAGTAACAGATTTATTTGTTTATCCATCTATATTTTTTTAAAGAGAGAGACAGTGAGAGAGAGCGAGAGAGAGACAGAGACAGAGAGAGAGACAGAGATGGAGAGAATCAATTTTTTATTGAATTTTTCACATGACTTTCATTGCTGTGACACTTAGTTGTGTACATGGGTACTGGTGTTTGAACCCGTGTACTTGCGTATGACGGGCGAGCAATGTAACTGCCAAGCCACCGCTCCAGCTCCTATCCATCTATATTTTAACTTGGGAACAGGTGTTGAGCATTCATTAATTTTATATTCACAAAAACTTTACAGAATGTAATACCTGCAAACGATGGGGATTAACTATTTGTACATGCAAATACAAATATGTTACACAAATGTAATTATACACATATATAAAACATAAATTCAAGGGTGTTTGTGTTTGTAGATGACATTGGTGAAGTATGTTGTATCTAGATAATGAAACGCTATTTAGCTGAAAAAAGGTCTAGAACTCTGACACATCTTGAAAACTATTATGCTAAGTCAAAGTAGCCAACCAAAAGAGACCACATATTTTATCAGTGTATTTGTATGAAATGATCAGTAAAGGCAAATTTAAAGAGACGAAATGGAGGTTAGTGATGGTGTGGGGATGGAGGTGGAAATGGGGATGAGTTATAAATTAGCATGAAGGTTTTCATTGGAGGAATGGAATGCTCCCTTTATGGCAATGGTTGCACCATTTGATATGGTTAACAAAAGTCATCATAGAATTATAGACTTGGGTGATTTTTTTATTTATCTGTCTATATACATAGTTGAATATATAACTAATACATACTGAAACATATTCAATTATAAAATGAATTTTCTTTACTTTTTTAATAAATTATTTCTCTTCTGGGGGAATCTAGTTTATATGAACATTTTTTAGGCTGGAACTATATTTTTGACACAGTATATCTTTTTTCCTATTCAGGCCTTCTGTATCATTGTGTTTGTTATTACTTGTGCAATTGATGGCAAATAATTATAGAGCTTTTAAAGCCCAACACATACCTAAAATTATGCTGCTTTTATAATTTTATTCACGTATCAGTCCATTCACTCAGTAATCATGTCTTACTATGTGACAGCATATACTAATGCCAAGACATGGAATGAGAAGGAAATAAAATAAAAATTTTAAAAGTGATAAGCATGATGCTATCTTCTTATAATTCATTGTTAAAGAGTTCTCTTTATTTTGGGTTCCACAAGAATGCTTCATTTCTCAAGATATTGGTATAATCTCTTTGAATATTCCCTCACCCACATATACACTTTGGCGAAATTGAAAGTTTTCACTCCACTTGCGTTTTTACTTGAGAGATGAAGTGCATTGAAAAGAACATTCTGGCTACACTATGGATTTTTCATTTATTTATTTGCCACCACTGGACATTTCAAGTTTTCTGTTTCTTCATTACAAAGGTGGCACAGGTTGTAAAGTGACCGTAAGTTGGTTCTTGTGCCTCTTAAATTGTAAGGGTATTTGTAAGGGTGAAGACTTCATGGTTATATTGAGAGTCAAAACACCATTTGGATAAATGAGCAGGGTGCTGCCATTGCTTTTGCTAAGATGCAGTCTGCATAGTTCTCCCACAGACACACACACGCTAAAGTTCTCCCATGTAGTAGAACCTGTATTCTTTCCTCATCCAGTCATCCTAAGTCTGGGAAATGGGCAGTTTGTTAGGGTTGGCTAGATTATAAATTAAAAAGATAGAATAAATAAATCAAATATTTGAAAAGCAAATTTAAAATTCCATTCAGTGGTATTTCTCTTAAAATGCCACAAGTACAAACTCGTTTACAATGACATCCTACTTTAATTTTTTTTCTTGTTGATGTGCAGGTCAGCATATAGGAAAATCCTCATGAATCATAGTTCTTTTAACAGAATTATACAAACTCAAGGAAATATTATTGTCCTGCTGGTATGCCTTGAGAAAAATCTTCAATTGGCATATAATTTTTCTGTGCTTTTCTGTTTCAAATTTCTCTCTTGTACATCACATAAAAATATCTCCTACTCAGTAATAATGATCTTTGTTTCAGGAAATTCATGAAATGTTCACAACATTAAATAGCTTCTAATGGAGTTATTTTCCTTCTGTCCATTAACATCTATAGCACACAATGGAACATGAAAGTAGGTTCAGTAATGCAATCTGGTGTTGTGGAGGTATAGTTATTGAAGGAAATTATACTTGGGATGAATACTAATCAATGAAGAGCTCAAAGATGTGTAAAAGATCAACACCAAATAGGCTTGAAGCAGTGTGATGTACTAGAAACAACAGATTTTAAATTTCTTTACCTCAAATTAAAAGTTAAAATAAGTTAGTGGATAGGTCAAAGAAATAGGCAGATGTCTTTATTAACAGGTTTGGAATTTATCTTTTTAACTTCTAGTTGATAAACAGCTCTTTAGATATTTAATAAATTTTGAAATTATATACTTCATCCTTTTGTTCATCAGTAATGTGGCAGAAGTATTTAAAGGTTGAAATATGTTAGGAAAGTTTTGTTGTTGTTTTGTTTTCATTTGGGAGCTAGAGATTTAACTCAGGGAATCTTTATCAATGAACTACATCCTCAGTTCTAAGTGGCTTAGAGCCTAACTAAGAAGGTAAGGCTGGTTTTGAGATTGTGATCCTCCTGTCTCAGCCTCCAGTGTTGCTGGGGTTACAGGTTTGTGCCACCATGCCTGGCAACAGGACAGTTTGGTGGTCATGAAAAGATGTTGTTCTTTCATCAAAGATTGTATTGCAGAGTTGAAGAAAAAAGATACACAGCATTCAAGCCATAATGTTACTCTTCCTGTATCAAACTCAGGACATGACTAAACAAAATGCATTCTTAGATCATAAACATTTCTGTATAATTCTGTACTTCTCTCATATAAGACTTGCACCAAATCTCTCTGTTGTATTGGTCAACACTTTTGTCAGAACTACATGGCTATTGAGGGCTTTCCAGGATTAATTCTATTTTTCTCATTGTTCTTTTCTCAGGAGGCAGCTCTTGTTACAGATTTAAATGCTGACCCTTTTAGGCTGGGGATTTAGTTCAGTGGTAGTGTGCCTGCTGAGCATATTGTAGGCCAGGAATTCTATCCCCAACACACAAAAACCAAATTTACCTAGCTCCCAAATTTTCCTTTTTTCTTTCACAGAAGTTACTCCCCGATAAATATTTTGCATATTAATTTTGCCTCAGTGTCAGTGCACAGTATAGACAAAGTAACACAAAAGGAAAATATGTCAGAAGATACAATAGTATTCATGGTATAGTAATAAATACCTTTACCAGTATGTGAAAAAGTATGAGAAAAAAGAGCATGATGGAGCATATTTTAGAGGTCCAAATAACGATAATAATGTTCTCATTATTTTCATTTTGAACACTTAATACAATTAATAGAATAAATTTGTGTGTCACACTATTCAGAAGTGTGTGGGGAGCTACACACATTCTCAAATGTATTTATTACTCATACCTTTGATATTGTGAATATCCAGTTTTGTAGTATACTAGTGAAGCAAGGTAAAGTGCATTAAATAAATACAAATAAGGCAACTGAAGTAGAATATTAATTCAAGACTTATTATAAAGTTTGTGTTTTTAATCACTATATTTAAATGCTAACCTCAAAGAGACATAACTATAATTTTGGGGGAAAAGAGGAGGGAATTAACATTTATACTTCAGATACTAGTTTTTCGTATAACTGACAGACAATGTGGAATTTGTAGTTTCATGATGTGGGTGGATATTGCAATATAACTATCTTATTTTTATCTAGATTGAGAGATACAGCAAGCAGCTTGGTGCTAAGACTGAAAGTCTGGAGTGTTCTGCGGAGTTGAAATCCTGAGTTATAACCTACTATAATAAAAGCAGAATTTTTTTTATGTCTATCTTTGGCAATTTTTAAAATTTTATTCAGAAACTTATTTGTTGAACAACCAAACTTCTAATGAAATAATATATATATAAATTCTGAAAATTAGATTTACCTAGAAGAGCCTCCCCCTAATTATCCAAACTTATCCCTTCACCCCCTCCTTTCCAATACATCTCTACAAATGCCTTAGGTTGTATGACATTACACCTTATCCAGGTTTAAAACACGATAATAGACCTCCTTTCTCAATGGCCAGGGACTAGTTCCAGCCTCCACAGATGAGTGAAGACATTCAACCCTTGGTTCTCTGGGTTATGCTTATTTCACTCAGCATAATTTCTTGCACAGCCATCCATTTACCTTCAAAGGCTGCAATATCATTATTTCTAATTGCTGAGTAAAATGCCATGGTGTGTATATGTATATACACACATTTTTTGGATCCATTCATCCAGTGAGAGACATGGGTTGTTTCCATAATTTAGCTATTGTAAATTGAGCTGATATGAACATCAATTTTGCTGTGGCACTGTAGTGTGCTAATTCTAAATCCCCTGGAAAAATACCCAGGAGAGGAATAGCAGGATCATATGGTGGGCTCATCCCTAGTTTTTTGAGGATTCGCCACACTGCTTTCCAGAGGTGCTATACCAATCTGCAGTTCCACCAACAGTGTGCTAGTGTACCTCTCTCTCCACGACCCCTCCAGCATCTATTATTGGTTCTTTTCTTCATTTTTGCCAATCTGACTGGCATGAGTTGATATCTTAATGTAGCTTTCATTTGCATTTCTCTGATTACTTGTGATTTAGAGCACTTTCTCATGTATTCATTTGCTTGATCAATGAAGGAAGTAAAGTAAAAAATCAGTGAAAAGTAAAAAATCAGCTAAAAAGCTTTTGCACTGCTAAGGAAATAATCAGAAGAGTCAAGAGGTTTCTTACAGAATTGGAGTGAATGATGGGCTGTGATTCCTCCGACAGGGACCTCATATCCAGAATCTACAAAATCTTCAATAATCTACTACAAAAACACATACAGCCCAATCAATAAATGAGTAAAAGGCCGAATTTTTTACAGTTCTTTAATGAGGTGTTCAATATGGAAAACATCTAAGAAAAATATTGAGTCTGAGATTTAAACACTTGTCAAACTTTAAAAAGATCAATGTTGGGGCTGGAGCATGGCATGCCGAATCTCAGCATCATATGCACAACAATGTGTTGGAGCAACGAAGGTCACATGAGAAACTAAACTAAAATTGTTTCTCTCTTTCTCTCTTCCTCTCCATCTCTCTCACTGTCCTTCTCTATTTAAGAAAAAAAAATCAATGTTATAATTAAAGATAATTTTCTATCAAATATTTGTGGCATGACCCAGCAAAAAGTATTGAAAAAATAATTGATATCAATATAATCAAATTATCATAGCGTGGACAACATGAAAAGAGAATAGTGGGAAGATGAAGATAATAAATTCATAAACTTGAGTATTTTATTGTGGACAGAGGATCCTGCTGTTATATAAACAAGATGAAAGAGTAATTTGAAGGAAAATCAGAATGAGCAAGAACACATGACATTGATACATAAACTAAAACAAAATTTTGCATTATTCTCTATATTTCTATGATTTAATTCCTGTTAAAAATAAATTTATCACATGTCTACTTAAATGCATGTTAACAGTGAATGTCAAATGCACAGAAAATTAATATCTTTATTCATATATAATGATTACTACAATCATTTTAAGGAAATTACTAAATTTTGGGAAAATACTAGAGAATAGAGGAAGAAAAAATTTTTATTTATATTCTAAAATATTTTAAATTGTTACAAATGCTATTTTTATTCTGTTATGTTAAATTAGCTTGTTTTTTATTACTTTAGCATGTGAACATATTAATAATATAATTTAAATAAATTAATACTGCTGTCTTAAATAATAATTCTATGTCATGTATTGTTTCAGGTGTTGGTGATACATCAGTAATAAATTACATTCTGTTGGCAGATATCAACACTAACCAAACGAACAAATAAGTAGGTACTCTTTCAGGCATAATTATAAATAAAAAAAGAAACTAAAACAATGTAAGAAGAGTAAAAAAGCAAAAAAGAAGAAGAGGTCTCTTTTATACAGGGCATGTTGATTTGGTCACATCAAGAATATGACACTTGAATGAGAACGTAACAGTAGCAAACTAGGAAAACATTAGAAGAATTTTCCACAGAAAAAGCACAACAGAGTCAAGACTGAGTGGAAGAAAAATGACTAATGTGAACTGTGTCGAAAATGGAAATGGGAGAGAAGTAGGATTCAAGATGATATCAAAAGCAGGACATAATGGTAAAATTTAGTATTTTCCACTGAATAAGATGTAAACTTATTGGGGAATGTGAATTCAAGGAATAAAATGACCTATATATTTAGGAAGGATCGTTCTGGCTGCATCCTGGGAGTAGAGCATAAAGGGATGCAGACAAAAGACCAAATTCACACTTGAGAAGATAATGCCAGGATTCAGGTGGATTCTGGGGGATGAGGGATCTGCATGGTAGTGGACACTTTGTAGAACTGATGGTGATTTGGCAGTATTTTACAGGTTAATAAATAAATATATGTGAAATGAATTAAGGTAAAGTCAACATAATTTAGATATGTGTTTGTCACAGGAGAAAAGCAGATAAAGAATTATTCAAAATTGTGAGCCTTAGCAGAAGGTGAATTGAGTTATCTTTTACTAAGACAAGAAAACAAAGGAGTATGCTTGCAGAAGAGAGTAAAGGTAAACTGCATTGTGTCAAACATGAAGTTTAATTTACTTTGGGATGGATCCTAGGCAGGGCTATATAAAAGTTTCTGGAAATAGGATTCTATAATTCAGGTAAAAGAGCACTTCTGAAATTAGAAATACTACCTCATATATATATATGAATTATTCAAAATCACACAGACAGATATTTTCTATACAGCGAGTGTGGAAAGAAGTGCTTTAGAAGAAAAGTCTAGACCACTGAAACATTCAGATAAGAAAGAAACAGCAATAATAAAAAGAGCAGTAAAGAGGACTGAGAAGATTAGAACAAGTTTGGAGTTTGAAGTACCTGAATTGTAATTGTAAAATAACAATTCACTAAAAATGTCAAATAATACATTTTTAAAGTTTTCTGGTCCATGTTCCTTTTTTTCTTTTTTAAAGAAAGAAGGAACAGTGAGAGAGAGAGAGAGAGAGAGAGAAAGAGGGAAGCAATTTTTATTTAGTTTTTCATATGACTTTCATTCCTCAGACACTTCGTTGTGTACGTAGTGCTGGGGTTTGAACTCGTGTCCTCGAGCATGCTAGGCAAGCACCTCTTCACTTTTTAAAGTCCCTATTTTGGGTATGCATGAGCTTTTATTAAGAAATAATACCTATTCTTTTACACCAAGTGCTCTTATCAAGACACATGACCTCCAAAACAGCACAACCAATTTCATTTTCCAATGGTCTGTGTACCTATGTGCAGTTGTAATCAACATTTGGCAAAAGTTATGTAAGAGAAAGAAAACATTGTCAGCTCCCTTTAGTGACAGCTTCCTTTTCTTTTTTGTCTCAACATGTGCTACTTACAAAATTGGTAAAAAATAAAAATAAATAAATAAATAAATAAATAAATGCTTTATCCTATGGTTTAGAACCATGCTTTAATATTGGTGGAGTGGAAAACTGGGAAATTTGGATCCTGGGAAATTTCTGGAAAGAATCACCATTGTAACCCTAGACTGCATAACTTCATATTGATAAGGTGATTAAAAAATTTAGGGCACTGTTATGTTTGACTTGTCTTTTACTCATAGCATATTTTAAATTATCAGGAACTGTTGAAGGTAATCATCACTTTTACAACAAGGACAATGAATTTCCTTCTCAAAGTTAAAGCACCAGAATTACAAAATGGCTTTTAGTCCTAAGTAAATGCTACAGGAGACAACTTATCAGAGCTGGAATGTTGTCTTATGGCAACCATTTGAATCAACTAAGGAGCATCTAGAAAGTAACTAAAGTTTGTGTGAGTCATGCATACTAAAGTACAATGCTTAAAATTTCCACAGTTTTACTGTTGGTTTTAAAGAGTTTTATAAAATCTAACACATGAAAAATTATTTATCTACCTAACTATCCAGAATCAATCTACTTACCTATCTACCTGTCTATTGGATTTATCATAATTCCTGGAATTCAGTAAGCTCTAGATGGGCTTGGAGTGGTGGCTCAGCAATTTCGGTGATTGCCTGACTTGCATAAGGACCCCGATTTGAACCACAGCACCACGTACACAACTAAGTGAGCAAGAAAAGTCATATGAAAAACTAATAAAATTGATTCCCTCTTTTTCTCTCTTTCTCACTTCCATCTCTCTTTAAAATAAAAAAGCTCTAGATCAAAGTGAGTTGCTTCTATTTGTATTACTTTATATTATTTTGTGATTTTTTAAAGACTATAGTATTTAGGCTATTTTAAGATCTAAATTACAATGGTTGGCATATTTGATTGACTAAGATGGTTAAAATAATATTTAAAAGTTCTCTTTTCTGTAAAGTGTTCATTTTTTATAATATTGCCCCAATTAAAATAAAGTGATTTAAAAAAAAATTGTGTTAATATTTTGTGCAGCAACTTCACTTATAAAAGTAATTAAGGCTTGCTAGTTTAAGTTTCTTTAATTAAAGTCACATTGTAATTTTGTCCCAAATACCTTAAGTGTAGTGAGGCCTATTATGTGATATCACTTGCTGAATCTTTATTTTCTCTTTCTTAAAATATTTTGTGGACTGGAGTTATTAACAATTATATTTGACTTAAGAAAACACAAAAAGATTTGATTTTAATAATGACTTAGTGAAAGCGTCTAAAAAAGAACTTTTATTTAATATTTTTATTCCTCTCAAACCCTAAAATTATTATGCATAAAACAGTAAATATGGATATAAATATGCCAGAACTCATTTTTAAAAAAAAAATGTTTTTCACTGTACATGACTTATGGTTTGCCAGAAGATATTATTTTTCAGGTAAAGAAAAGTAGTGAAGGTCCTCTGTGGATTAGCGTAGGGTGGGCATGCGCCACGTGCCACCATTTCTGGGCATCTCCAGGGGAGCCGCCCCCTCCCTCCTCAGCTTCGCTCATGGCCTCTCGTTTCTGGTTGCCTTCGTCCCTGTCGCAGTGTTTCTAGGATCCAACATGGCGACCTGAAGGGAGGCAGCATTTCCTGAGGCTCCAGGTCTGCTTGGGAAAAATCCCAGTTAATCTTCAACTTTCCAAAAGAGACTCTACTATCTGAAGAAATAGACTCGCTTCAAAATGGGCACTGGCTTGCTATCATAATATACCGTGAGATCTTTCTTAAAAAAAAAAAAAAACCCTTCACAATGAAGCAAAGCCATAGAAAGCTCCAATTACTCCACCAAGAGCAACTTACTTGAAGTACAAGACATGCTCTTGGGCTCAGAAAATGAGGAAAAAGGGAAATAACTCTCCTCCTCAACCACACGGCCCACCACCAAAGGA
>PVKS010036466.1:0-19342 GCA_004027875.1 Aplodontia rufa | reverse complement strand
TTTTTTTTTTTTTTTTGCATCTAGTGAGTAGAGGTGATGCTGTAAGCATTCCAAGGCAGCACAACAACTTCCTACAACAAAGTTGTTCAGACCACAATGTTAAGAATAGTGCTGAGGCTGAGAAACCTGAGTGATGCAAATGCTTGAGAATTAAGAGTCTCACACCAAATCTAACTCAGGATGGAAAGGAAGAGTCCTTTAGTGCATTCCGTACTCCTAAACCTTATGACATACTCCCCATATGCAGCACTAGGCTGGAGAGCTTAAAAAGTCAGACTTTGTCATTAGTTGAAATTTGACTGCTATGTTACTTGGGGCTTCATTTTATTTACCTGAAAAATAAACAAACAAACAAAAAACCAGATCAGATGAGATGATTGAATGATTTCTTGTGACACTGATTCATGAAGAACAATCTAACCTTGAACATTTTAAACATAACAGTTATTGGGCCTAGGATTTGGGGACATATAACTCTGCAGAGATCTGAATCCTAAAATGGTGCCTCCCTGCACCTGGACAGGTCTAAGGAGTCAAGTAGCGATCATCAGCCGGAGATGAACAGTTCGCTGTGACTGCCGGACAGTCTTTGTTAATGCCCACTGTTCTACCTATGCCGTAAATGAACGCCCTGCCTCAGCCTACATTCTTCTTTTGGCCACCTTGCCCTCTCTTACTAGGCTCAGCAACCACCTTTATGTTAACCCGCATCTCTGCCTTAAATCCTCACCTCTCCCTTGAGCTCTGATTCCACGGATCTTAGGCATTTCCAAATGTAAGATAGTGATAGTGCTAATAAAAATAGCCAGCACTGTGAATCTCTTGCAATGATCCAGGCATTATGCTAAACTCTTTATTTTTATCAGCTTCAGAGGCACACAGAGGTTAAGTAAATTATTGAAGATCAAATAATTAGCTGGTCATGGTGGTGCATGCCAGGGTCTTGGGAGGCTGAGGTAGGAGGATCACAAATTTGAGGCCAGCCTTGGCAACTTAGAGTTGTCTCAAAATTAAAAAAAAAAAAAAACAAAGAGAGAGAGAAAAGGTCTGGGGATGTAGATCAGTGGAAAAGTACCTCTGGGTTCAATCCCCAGTACCAAAAAAAGAAAAAAAAATCAACATCAGTTAGTACATGGCTGATCTGGGATTTACAGCTGCCAGTGTTTTAAATTTTATAACATCAGTTTCTCTCTTATATGGTATCTTCGCTGTGTTCCTTAAAATGATAGATATATAAACAGGATGAGAATTCTTTTTTTTTTTTTTTTAAAGAAAGAGAGAGGGTCAGTGATAGAGAGAGAAAGGCAGAAGCAATTTTATTTAGTTTTTCATGGACTTTCATTGCTTGGACACTTCATTATGTACGTGGTGCTGGGGTTTGAACCTGTGTACTTGCGTTTGCAAAGCAAGTGCCGTAACCACTGAGCCACTGCTACAGCCCCAGGATGAGAATTCTTAAAACTTTCTTATATTTACAACCAATGAGTTTCCAAAAATTTAGCATCAGATTCATCTTTTCTTCCTGTTATCATTCCTATTGTCATTGTCTTCGAAACTTTCTACTTGATTTAGTGCAAAAATCATTTTACAAAAGCACCTGCTTCTAAACTTTTGTTCCCTATTCATCCTGCCACCATAGTTTTCCTTACACAACAGAGATTTAGTCACTGCATTCCATTCTTAAAACCTTCTAATGGCAACTCCCTGCTTATAGAATGAGGAATAAAGTTCTTGCTCTGGAATTCTCCACCTCCATGACTGAGGCTCATCTGCGTTACCAGCTACAAACCCAACAGAATAGGGTTCATTATTACTTTGATCATATCATGTAGTTTAAAATCTTAAATTTCGAGACAGATCCTCCCTAAGTTGCCCAGGCTGGCCTTCAACTTGAGATCTTCCTGCCTTCAGCCTCCTGAGTAGGTGGGATTGTGGGTGTGGGCCACTATGCAGGTACCCACCTTAAATCTGTTAAGGGTTACATTAGTCAAGGTTCTCCAGAAGGAAAGAACCAAGAGCATATATATAGTTACAACAGCGGATTTATTAGATGGGCTTACACAATCAGAGACTGAACAGTCCCACAATGGGCCTCTGCAGGCTGGAGAGTCAGGGAAACTGGTGGCTACTCAAAGAAGCTAAAAACCTCAGAACAAGAGGGACCCATGATGCAGCGCCAGTGTAAGGCTAAAGGCATGAAAGTCTGCGAAGCACTGGTGCAAACCTGTGTTCAAAAGCTGAAGAATCTGGGCTGGAGAGGTGGTTCAGGGTACAGTGCTTGTCTGGCATGTGCGAGGACCTGGGTTCAGACTTCAGCACCACATATACAAGTGTCAGAAAAACAAAAGCCAGATGAAAAAAAAATTGACTCTCTCTCTCTCTTAAGAAAAAGAAAAACTGAAGAATCTGGAGTTTGATATCCATGTGTGACAGCAGTCGCAAAAAAATGCACCTGCTGAGAAGTGTTGAGTGGCCCCTGTGAGCTTCGCCTGTCTGCTATTTCATTCTATCCAGATTCCCCAGGCTGCTGAATGGTGCCATCCACTCAGCTCAATGACCCACCCACCAATCTTCTCTGGAAACACCTCACAGACACATCCAGATGTGCTTGACCAGATTTCTAGGCATTCCTTAAGATCTAGTAAAGTTGACAGCCAAAATTAACCATCACAGGGTGTATATTTTCTCAGTCCCAATTGTAACACCACATGTAGTTCTCCTGATTGAGAAAGCTAGCTAGACAAATAGAATTGTATCAAAATAAAAAGCTTGTGCACAATAAGGGAAAAATCAACAAAATGAAAAGACAACCTACAGAATGGGATACAATTTGCAAGCTCTATATCTGATAAGGGGTTGATATCTAAGCTATTTGAGAAACTCAAAAAACTCAATAATAAGACAACAACCTGACTTAAAAAATGGGGAAACACCTTACGGCCCAGCTATCCCTCTTTTGAGTATTTCCCCAGAGGAGTTAGAATCAGTATATTATAGCGACACAGCAAAATCAATGTTCATAGTGGCTCAATTTATAATAGTTAAATTATGATGTTCAATTTATAATAGTTAAATTAGGATGCTCAATTTATAGTAGTTAAATTATGGAATCAACCCGATGTTCCTCACTGGATGGATGGTTTCAAAAGCTCTGGTATATATATACAATGGAGTTCTACTCAGCTGTTAGACACAATGATATTACGGCCTTTGAAGGTAACTGGATGACAATGGAAGAAATCATACTGAGTGAAGTTAGCCAAACCCAGAGACTCAAGGGGCAAATGTTTTCTCTCATTTGTGGACGCTGGAGCAAAACCTAGGCTAGGGTGAAAGGTAGTCAAACTCATGTATTAGTCCCATCAAAGGCATAGTAACACATAATCTAGGGGAACCATAGGAAGATGGGGAGGGGGGATGCATGCATGTATATATATATATATGTATATATATACACATATATGGACATTTTTATCTGCTGTAGGGATGAAATATAGAAGAATCAATAGACTAGGGTGTGGGAGATATGGGGGTAACTCTGGCTTAGGATCAAATGCATATTGTATTGTTACTTTATATGCATTTATGATTGTACAACAACCCAACTACTTAATAAAAAAATGGGGAAGCAAATATTGCTCAAAAGAAGGTATACATATGGCCAACAGATATATGAAAAGATGTTCAACCTCATTAGACCTCAAGTTATGCAAATCAAAATAACAATGAGATATCAACTTACACCTATTAGAATGGTTATTATGAACAAGATGGAAAGTAAGTGTTGGAGAAGATGTGGAGAACAGGGAATACTTGTCTACATAGGTGGGGATATAAATTAATTAAGCATTGATATGGAAAACAGTATCATGTTTCCTAAAAAATTAAACAGAACTATTGTGTGATCCTGCAATCCTACTATTGTGGATATATCCAAAGGAAATGAATTAATGTCAAAGAGATATCTGTATTACTATGTTTTCTTTTTTTTTTTTTTTTAAGAAGGATAGGGACAGTGAGAGAAAGAAAGAGAGAATCAATTTGTATTTAGTTTTTCTTGTGGCTTTCATTGCTCTAACATGTCTCTGTGTATGTGGTGCTGGGGTTTGAACCTGCTTCCTCATGCATGCCAGGCAAGCATCGAAAACACTGAGCAACCGCTGAGCAACCATGCCAGCCCTGTATTCCTATGTTTACTGCAGCATTATTCACAATAATCAAGAAATGACTTCAGGCTAAGTTTCCATCAAAGAATGGATGGACAGAGAAAATGTGTTATATATATACAAGGGAATGTTTATTCAGCCATATAAAGAAGGAAATCCTGCCATTTTTAACAAAAATGGATGAACCTGGAGGATATTATAAGTGAAATGAGCCAGGCCTAGAAAGATCAATGCTATATGATCTCACTTTTACATGCAATATAAGAAAAATCAAACTTTTAGAAGTACAAAATGGAATAGTGGTTGCCAGGGCTGGGTGGGAGTGGAGCAGGAGGATGGTAGTTAAAGGGTGCAAAGTGCCTTGTGCAGTGGTGCATGTCTATAATTTCAAGGGACTAGGAAGGCTGAGGCAAGAACCACAGGTTCTAGGCTAGCCTTAGCAACTTAGCAAGACCTGTCTCAAAATTTAAAAATTACAACAACAACAACAAAATGTCCTGGTGATGTAGCTCCATGGTAAAGCGAACCTGGGTTCAATCCCCAGTACTTATTTTTTAAAAAAGGACAAAGTTTCAGTTATGAACGAGGAATAAATCAATTCTAGAGATCTCATGTACAGAAGGCTAATAATACTGTACTGTGCAACTTAAATTTCTTAAGAGAGGAGATCTTATGTGTTTTAACCACACGCATGAAAAGTAAGTAAGGTGTTAATCAGCTTGATCACGGTAATCATTATACAAAACGTCATGTTGTATAATTTAAGTAAATACAATTTTTATTTGTTCAGTGTGACTCAATACAGCTGGAAAAAAAAAGGACAATGAGTTCCTTTCTTATGAAAAGTGTATTCTTGTGGGACATTTCTTTTAAAGAAAGTGAGAATTGTTCTTGAGAAATGTTAATTTTTATAACATTGCAACTGAAAATTATTTTGTCTTTATTTCCTGATGAAGCTAACCTACAAAAAATATTGATTAAACATTAAACCAGCATGACTCAAGATGTTCCATGTATTTATTTTAGTTTGGTCATATCAGTAACGTTAGTGTTTATGTAGTTCTTTTCTCCTTCTTGGGAATACCATTCCCAGCTCTGAGTATGAGCCATGTAATAGTTCTGCCAAGAAAATATGAATGAGAGTGATGGCAGGCAGGGGGAATCCAACAGGATCTCCCATTCTCATGGAGGAGGCCCTGCATTGAGATGGTGGAACCACAAGGTTAAAGCAGCCAGGACTTTTGACTCACCATATGGAGGCAGCTACCCTGGAGAGTTACCAGGGCCTCTTAGCAAACAAACTTTGGGTGTGAAAACACATTTTTGGTGTGTGTTTAAGCTAGTGAGATTTTGGATTACTTTGTCACTGTAGCATGATTTTGCTTATTCTGACTAACATAGGGGCATGATTTTAGTCATTACAAAAAAAAAAAAAAAAGAAGAAGAAGAAAGCCAATAATAGCAATTGTTAACCCCTACTGAGCGGTTACTCTCTGGGCTTCTTGGATGTACTTGCTTAGACTCCACAAAGTCTACTTAATAAATGAACAGATGAGACATATAGAAATTTCAGAACTTGACCTGGGATTCAAACATACAATTTGATCCAATAACAAAGTATGATTATTTCCTGACTCTGCTGGAGATAATTTGTTTATTCACATAATCATTACTTTCTAAATAAATACAAACATGAATTTGATTCTAAGGCACTATGTGAACATCTTTTCAGAGGAGCTTGGAAGATTCTTCTTTTGGGAAATTTCTAGGGATTTGTGAAGCTTTATTTATTTTGAGGCAAATGGGAAATTTCTGGTTCATGTGACTCAGTTTGTTTCTGTGGTGCCCATATGTAGGGTGCAGAGTGGGATTACAGCAAATCCCTGTTCAGATTTACAAATGCTATGTGATTAATAAATATGTCATGATTTAACAGTGGCGACAGCAATGAACATTTAGCAAGTTAATGAGTTAAATTTCATTTATATGTCTGCTGGGAAAGACTTTTTATCAGATTAAGGAAGACTCTGCTTTGGTCACCCAGGACCTTATGAACTGAATCTGGCTTTCCATGACGAGTATCCATTTCCAAAGTCCTGGCTTTACTCATCCATCATTTCTTTGACTCCCCACCCTCCCACAAGGAATGATGATTCTTGTAGAGATAAAATCTATTACTTTAAACAGTTCTTCTTGGTAATAAAAATTCAACCAGGTTCTTAGTTAATGAACTCTGGCAAAGGTGTTAGTTGGTATTGGCTGCTATGGGAACATTTTATTATATTTTTATTGTAGAAATATATGGGGAAAAAAAGGGTGGGAATATGGTTCAATGGTTAAGAGACCTTGAGTTCAATAGTTCAATTCCCAGTATCCAAAAAAAAAAAAAACCCAAAACAAACAAACAAACAAACAAAAGCAATCAACCAACCAACATCCCCCCCCCCACACCAAACCAAGAATATGTGAAATAAGAAAATAAGAATTCTTTTTTTGTGTGTGTGTCAGGGTGCCAGGGATTGAAACCAGAGGTGCTTAACCATTGAGCATCATCCCCAACCCTTTTTATATTTTATTTTGAGACGGGGTCTTGCTAAGTGGCTTAGAGCCTCACTAAGTTGCTGAGGCTGGTTTTGAACTTGTGATCCTCTCGTCTTAGCCTCCGGAGTTGCTGGGATTATAGGTGTGTGCCATGGCAGCCAGCCTGAAAAATGAATTTTTAAGGAACCCTTGGAGAAAAGGCTATTTCCAGACTGGGAGCAGGAAAAATACAAAATGTTCCAGGACATTTTGTTTAGCAAGAAAGTCAAGGAAATGCTCAAATACCAATGAGGGTGTGTGAAAAGAATATTCAAGCCAACTGGAAGCCAAATTGGGGCAGTTAGGAGACTATTTGAACAACAAAAGAAAAATAGTGACTGTGATTGATGAGAAGAGAAGATGGGTAGAAGAGAGAGAGAGAAGTGTGCGATGTATGAACTTTGATAAAATCTTTGTTTAACCAATATTTTGTTTCAATAAAAACTATGTGACAAATTTTAGATAACTTTGAATGCTATTAGGGATTTATAGTTAATTTTCTCAGGTATAACATGGTATTGTAGAGAATGTTTGTTCTTTTAGGAGAGGCATGCAGAAGTAATTAGGCATGGTAAGAGATGATGTCTTTGTGTTCAGTAAAAATTATGCATATATATACCTGTCAGAAAAGCAAATATGGCAAATTATCAACAATTGTTGAACTTAGGTTTCCTAGCACAATATTTAAGAATCTTTTGTTTTGCATGTGTTTAGGAAATTTTAACGTTTGTAGAGATCTTAAGGGGAAATTCACTATAGAAGCAGTGTAAAGAAGGTTAAGACTTTGGTCTGGGTTCAAATTCTGATTCCCCTACCTTCTTTCTTTAACCATTCTGAAGTTCAGTTTCCACATCTGTAAAATGAGAATAGTTAGAGTGAACTGGAACTTGAAATGAAGCTAGATTCTCTGATTCTACTGGTGGGTGAGTTCTGCATAAACTTCAGGCCACTGCAGGCCTCTGCAGCCGAGAAATGTGTTGTAGCTCTTAAGGGCAGGCTATGCCCTCCAGTGTTGCAGCGGACCTCATCAGCTCACCACATATTTTTTTCTTTCTGAGTTCTTGTCTTGTGAATTCAAAGAATGAAATCCACAGATGAGCATGAGGATGAGTGAGTGTAAGAGTAGGATTTATTCAAGTGTGAACAGAAATAGAACTCCTGCAGGACAAGGTTGCTGCTTGATTGTGCTAGTCCAGGGGTTCACATTGCACTTGGGTCAATGATGTTGGTCCAAACTTATGCTTATCAGGGTTTGGACAAATACTAATGGCTATTTGTCCAAATTTTGTCAGGTTTTAGAAAAGTACCAATGCTCTTGTTAGTCTTGCAGTTTCATTTAGGTCTGCCCCTCTTCCATATTTTCGCTGCTTGTGGGGAAGTATGAGGTTAGCAGATTATGGATATTTGGGGGTTCAGGGATATGGTGCTGTGTGCATCATGCCCTGGGCCACTGCAGGCTGACAGGTTGGTGTGCCCTGGCTTGCCTAGGCAATGAACCGCCAGGCCTCAGGCCAGCCACAAGCATGGTCTGCTCTCTGTAGCTGCATGCTCTCTGCCCACACTCCAGCCTGCAGAATCTGTCACAGTTCAGGATAAGCGTTTCACTTCAACAGTACCTACTGCAGAGGGATGTTCAGAGAATCAGCTAAGATAAAATATTTAAGTTAATTGTATATTGTTGGCACAACCACTCTGGAAAGCAGTATGGAAGATTCCTCAAAAAACTAGGAATAGAACCACCATTTGACCCAGCTATCCCACCCCTTGGTTTGTATCCAAAGGACCTAAAATCAGCATACTACATTGATGTAGCAACATCAATGTTTATAGCAGCACAATTCACAATAGCTAAGCTGTGGAGCCAAACAAGGTGCCTTTCAACAGATGAGTGGATAAAGAAATTGTGGTATATACACTGGAGTATTTCTCAGCCATAAGGAAGAATGACTTTACGGCATTTGCTGGCAAATGGATGGAACTCGAGGCTATCATGCTAAGTGAAATAAGCCAGTCTCCAATCAGAGAAATGCAGATCAAAACTACATTGAGATTTCACCTCACTCCAGTCAGACTGGCAAAGATGAAGAATACAAACAATAACAAAAGCTGGAGGGGTTGTGACGAGTTAGGAACACTAGCACACTGTTGTTGGGATTGCAGACCGGTCCAGCCACTCTGGAAAGCAGTGTGGAGACTCCTCAAAAAAATTAGGGTTGGATCCACCATACAATGCAGCTATCCCTCTTCTGACTATTTTCCCAGAGGAGTTAGAATCAGCACATTATAGCGACACAACAAAATATATGTTCATAGCAGCTGAATTTACAATAGCTAAACTATGGAACCAACCCAGATGCCCCTAACTGGATGAATGGATCCAAAAGCACTGGATGAATGGGTCCAAAAGCTCTGATATATATATATATATATATATATATATATATATATATATATATATATATAGTGTATATATACACACACACACACAATGGAGTTCTACTCAGCTATTAGAAATAATGATATTGCATCCATTGAAGGTAAATGCATGGCAATGGGAGAAATCTTGCTGAGTGAAGTTAGCCAAACCCAGAAAGTCAAGGGCAGAATGTTTTCCTTCATTTGTGGAGGCTGGACCTAAACCCAGACTTGGGAGTAAGATAGACAAACTCATGTATTAGATGCATAGAACAAAAATGCAATATGTTAATATTCATGAGATACAGTTGCAAGATACTGCACAAGATATTTGAATAAGCTATACTGCTTGCCTGTACAAAAAGGTAAATGTTTAATCCTATTGTCAAATATTTTGAAGAATAACAAGGCATAATAGGAAAGGAGGAGAAGGGGAATTATTGGAACTGAGATAAAGCAAGGTACATTTCAAGCATTTATAAGTATGTTACTGTACATACTATAGTTTATACACACACACACACACATAAAATGTTCTTCATAGGTATGAGAATTATGTCACTGTACTTGGGCTTTTCAGGAAAAATATAGGACCCAGAAGAAAGACAAGGGATTAGGGGATGAAAGGAGAGAGATAAGGGGGTATGAGGGAGGGGATATCGAACAAATTGTATTGCTGAATTGTGTGCATCTAGGAATATGTGGCAACTAATCCCATCATTATCTACAACTATAATGCACTAATAAAAACATAAATTAAAAAGAAAGAAATACGCTAGTCTCAAAAAGTCAAAGGTCAAATGTTCTCTCTGATAAACCTAAAGTATGGTAAAGAACAGAGGAATAAAGGGGAAAGAAATGGAAGGAGGAGAGATGGAATAGGGAAAGTTCACGGAATGAATCAGACTTCACTTTCCTATGTTCATATATGAACATATCATAGTGAATCTCATCATCCTGTACATCAACAAGACACTAATTAAAAAAATAAACTATTAGTAAATAACAAAGATCAGTAGAGTAGAGGGAGGGAAGAGAATGGGGGGAGGGAAAACACTGGAGATTGAATTAGAACAAGTTGTACTTCTACTTTTATAATTATGTCATTGTTTATTCTATTGTGCTGTATATCTAAAAAGAATGGGGTGGGGCTTGAGTGGTTGCTCAGTGGTTATGGCACTTGCCTCACAGGTGTAAGGATTCGGATTTGAACCTCAGCACCATGTACACATGGTGTTGAGCAATGAAAGCCATGTGAAAACCTGAGTAAAATTGATTCCTCTCCTCTTTCTCTTTCTCTTTCACTGTCCTCTCTCTTAAAAAGAAAAAAGAATGGTGTGGGAGTAAGAGAGGGAAAGGGGACTGAATTAGAACATGTTACACTCCATACTTTTATAATTGTCCTTGTATGTATTATTATCAAGTAATCCTAAAAAGAACCAAAAAAAAAAAAGAAAAAATTTACATGTTTAGAACAGTGCCTGGCACATGCCATCTGCTGAATAATTGTTATTTGTTATTATTACTTTTATAATTTTTGTCTATCTGGACTCTCTATCAGGGAGCTGCTGTACCAGTGCTGGAGTTTTTTCCACTCTGGACCTTGGACTTTTATTTTTTTAAATTTTTATTTATTTATTTATTTTTAAAGAAAGAGAGAGAAGGACAGTGAGAGAAAGAGAAACAATTTTTTAATTTAGTTTTTCATGTGGTCTTTGTTGCTCTGAGACTTTGTCGTGTACATGGTGCTGGGGTTTGAACTCGCATACTTGTGCATGCCAGGCAAGCACTGTAAACTCCAAGCCACCTCTCCAGCCCTGGACTTTTATTTTTTAAATCATGAGTGCATTTCATATTGGATCTTTGTTGTAGTTATGCTACTATCTAGTCCAGTTATCTCAGAGGCTGTTGTGATACCAAGGAAGACTGTGAGATTAGAGTTTGGGAGACAGAAGTCTGCGGTCAGGAGAGAGAGAAGCAGAAATCTTCCTTTTGTGTTAGGAGCAGCTCCAGGATTCACAGCCCTGTGAGACATCAGACTCAGTGAAGGGACTCAGTAAGAGCTGGGGAGGAGCCTGTTATAGCTGGGATGAAAGATGTCCCCCAAAAGCTCGTGTGAGATAATCCAGGCAGGTTGAGGTGAGATGATTGGGTTATGAAAGCTTAACTCAATCAGGGAGTTAATCCCTCCCCCCATGAGATTAACTGGTAACTGTAGGCTGGTAGGGTGTGGCTGGAGGAGGTGGGTCATTGAGGGTGTGACTTTGGGGTATATATTTTATATCCGGCATGGAGTTTTTCTCTCTGTGCTCTCTGGGGCCGTGACTTCCAACATCAAGGAATGGAGCTGGTCTTCAATGGATGTCTTAAGACCTCTGGAATCATGAGCCCCAAATAAACTTTTCCTCCTAAAATTGTTCTTGTTGGGTCTTTTAATCACAGCAGTGGAAAATCTGACTAAAACAGAGCCCAACGAGCTCACAGCTGGCTCTGCCTGTGCTCTCTAGCAGAAAGGCACTACTGAAAAAGCGACCCCACCCCCAGAGAGCTGACTGAAGCATGGGGATGGCACGGCAGATTGGACGAGGGACTCTGACCGCATACAGTGAACCCCAGCACTGGGATGACCTGGGCCGATGGTTCCAGTTTGCTTCTCTGTCAACTTCCCTGTGTGACACCCAGAAAGCACTCATCAAGTTTCCATGAGGAAACACATGTTTACTGCTCCTCTTGTCTTTCTAGAGCATTTTAGGAACTATCATGCGCTTTGGCAGCATATCATGTGCAGCAGTGTTAGTTTATCACAAAGCATTTTAGCCCTCTTTAAGTGATCTGAAAAAACCTGCAAATAGGAGAAAAGAAGTAACTTTTCTTTTTCAAGGATAATTTCATATTTCACCATCTAAAAAAGCTGCTTTTAAAAAATCATGGTTTACTACTGAATCCAGTTTTCATTTTCTAATGTAAGATAATGGCAGAGTTAGATTTTATGATTCAAATTTTCATTGAATGTAAAAGTTTCCTGGGACAGAGCAAATGTCTAAATCAAAGGATAGTCATGTTCGTCCTTTTCTAAGCTTTTGATCAGTGTAGTTGATGGAACAACCGTGTGTGTGTGAACTTGGGTAGATTGCTTAGGGTCAGACTTTCCAGCTGTTGTGGATGCATGTGGGGCTGGTGAGCAGCATCTACACTGCCTCTTCAGTCCTTTGTTCCTCCTGAAAGTTCCTCTGTGCCACCCGTGGACAGCGTCGGCTGTATTTACTCGATGGGTGTGCTGTCCAGCTTCTGTGCTAGTGTTTCAGCAGGCACCATTTATTTCAGGAATGATCGATTGTCACTTTGGACTTGGAAAATGTCCTCCAGATTTCTGGCTTTTGTTGGAACACATGAGAGGCACAGCTGTTCTTCCCAAAGTACCAACATTCTTTTCTTTTTACAACTTTTTATTCAATAAACATGGTCTTACAACTAGGAGGGGTTCATCATCAAACAATCAAGAACAAAAGTGTAATGACAGAACAAGCCAATTATGGTGCCAGACCATGGTCTCCCCACGTTGGGTTCCCCATGGTTCCATGTTTCACTTTACTTAAGCCCCAAATTAACTGGACTTCTCCTGGAAGTCGGAGGTTCCCTCAGATTAGATTCCCCCATACTGCCTCCCTCTGGTCACCTTGATGTCCTTCCTATTCCCTTCCCCCCTCCCTGCCCCCCTCTCTATGTCCCCCAGGAATCTTAGCACAGTTCCCCATGATCATGTAAGAATTCATACATGCTGAGATAATTGTTAGGTTAACCATCTAATGCACTGTTTCCGCTTATATTCTAGCTATCACAAATGAGAGAAAACATTTGGCCCTTGAGTCTCTGAATTTGGGATACTTCACTTAGCAAAATTTTTTTCCATCTCCATCCATTTGGCTGCAAATGCCACAATAGCATTTTCTCTAATAGCCAAGGTATTCCATTGTATATATGTACCACAGTTTTTGGATCCATTCATCAAGAAAACACCAACATTCTAACAGAAAAAAAAACCTCTGATGACATCTTGCCTCTACTTCCCCCCCAGGTCTGTCTCCATTGTACACGGCAGATAAGTACCTTTCAGGAATGCTAAAAGAGAGGGCAGACTCTGTTTCTTTCTCTCCCCTTGAGTTTCTATTCCTTTCTATGCCTATTCTGTTTGAATCCCTGCCTTGCATTTACAGTAGTATTCCCCTTATGAAGCATTTGTATATGGATTTATCATGAAGTTGTCTTGAAGCCATGGGGCATTTGGTTCACATTTTATGTGAGCTGCATATGAATTCACATGAATTTCCAGTCACTCCTGATGGTGATAATTTAAAAAATGATGTTCGGGAAGCTGGCACAGAGGGAGCAGGAGGTTTTGCTTTGCAAACCTGGGACAAAGACAGGAAAGTGAGCCCACGTGCACCTGAGCTGGAAAGTGGCACTCTTGCCTTGTGGGACAGAGGGGCTGGGTAGGCAGGGGTGACTGCTGGAGTCACTCTGGTGTTAAAACCTTCTGGTGTGTTTCTAGCCTAAGAAAGAGATCAGGGAGGGAGAGAAGGGGTTAAGAAGAGGATAATGTGGGGAGGGAATTGGCCCACAATAAATTGATATGATGTGTGTATGTATGAAAGTGTAACAACAAACCCCTTCATTATGTAAAACTAATTACTCACACACACACACACATACACACACACACACACACAAAGAAGCATCACTGGGGACACTAAGGCTGTTCAACCCAGAGCACAGGTGGGAAATCATCTCTCTCCCCTGGATCTTCATTCTCCACGTTAGCTCTTTTCTACTCAACATATAAAAATGTTCGACTCTCTTTGTCTGAGACTACCAACAACCTGTGCCCACTGCTCATTGCTACTGTTTCTCCTTTGCATTGCCCTTGAGGTGGGGTCTACATTTGCAAGATCCACAGTCTTCTTTTCTTCACATTCCACAGAAATCTAGCTTTCGTCTCTGCTATGAAAATGTTTTCCTAAGTGACCCGTTCTATGAATATTTTCTTGTTTTTCATTCTGCAGCAGCTGGCTTTGTTGACTGCTCCCTCCTTTTAAAGTCTTTCTCTCTTTGTATTCATGACACTACACACTTTTGTCTTGTATGTCTCTGTCTCTTCCGGGGCATTCTCAGATTCTGTTTTTTTTTTTTTATACTACTTTCAACCCCAGAATTTCTATGTAGAAGTGGTTTCCTGACATGGAAGAAGGAGGTGGGAGGGAAGGTGTGCTGAAGTCGTGTTTGCAAGTACTTTAGCTTGAGACAAACATCAATTGCTTTATTAAAGGCTGGGAATGTGGGTGAGTGAGAGTAAAAGAGAATCAGAGTCCTACCCTTAGTACTGTTATTGGGCACCTAACCTACTTCCACTGGTTATAACAATAAGCTGATTGTAGTTAAAGATGCAGAAACCAAATATAGGCCCTGGAATGAGGAGTTAATAATAATAAGCCTGCTAATAATCAGGCTGTAGTAATAGGCACATGTGTAGAGCTAACTGCAAAATGAACAGGAAACATTATTTAACCACAGGTCATACGCAGCTACAAAATGCTGTACCCAGAGTTGGGCATGGTGGCATATGCCTATAATCCCAGTGACTCAGGAGGCTGAGGCAGGAGGATCTCTAAAGTTCAAAGCCAGCCTCAGAAACTTAGTGAGGCCCTAAGCAGTTTAGCACGATTCTGTCTAAAAAATAAAATATAAAAGAAAAAAGGTCTGGGATGTGGCTTAGTGGTTAAATGCCCCTTGGTTCAATCCCTGGTACCGAATTAAAACAAAACCAAAAATAATCCCCTGCAAATGCTGTAACCAACCACATATTTTTGAGTGATTACTGCTTCCATACCAACAAATTTTAAGCCTCTCTCCAACCCTACAAAAAGTCCCTTCCTATTTCCTCTGCTCTAGATACCCCAAAATTTATCATGGTGCATGTTCTCCTCTGTTGTAAGCAAATTAAATAAATCTAATTTTGCTGGACTGCATTTGGGCTCCCTGTACTCTTTATTGGATTAGCCTTATTGCTAGTGTTCTCATTCCTAACTGATACTCCAAGTATCTCCTGAACATCTCCACGTAATGTTTTACCTCTGACTTGAATACAGCATGCCCACAATTGAACTCATCATTTTCTTCTCCTAACCTGCTTGCTTCCTCTTTCTCTGAGTGAATGGGGACCATTGTCCATCTAGGTTTTCATTTTTAGTCTTTTTTATGTTTTTGGCTCTGGGATTTGAACCCAGGAGCACTTAACCACTGAGTCATATCCTCAGCCATTTTTATTTTTCTTGTTGGAGACTAAGGCCAACATAATGCCTGGCCGGATATCAGAGAAAAGAATTAGTGGTGAACAACTCTGTAAGAGGCCCAGCTGGCTTCTATCTTCCCTAGTAATTAGCAAATTGCCTGACCACATGACTAAGCCATTAGGCCGCTCATTTGTTACAATTGGTTGAATGTGTTTCACTGTATCCCTATTGGTTGTTGTAAGAGATAAATACCGGGTGTACAGGGAAGAAAGAGGAGCCACTAGTAAGCAGCAGCAGCAGCAGCAGCAGCAGCAGCAGCAGCAGCAGCAGCAGCAGCAGCAGCAGCAGCAGCAGCAGCAGCAGAGAAGAGAAGAGAAGAGAAGAGAAGAGAAGAAAAAGAGCCTCAGCAGTAGAAACAGAGCAGCGGTAGAAACAGGGACTCCAAAGAGAGAAAATGCAAATAGCCTTGACTCTAAATGTAAAGGCCTTGCCTCTAGTGAAGACGAAGGAGCTGTAAAAGCCTCTAGTGAGAGGAGATGTATGTAAAGGCCTTGCCTCTAAAAGAGAGAAGGTGGAGAAGGAAGCGCTTGGAGAACTCAGGACCAGTGGGTCTACTTCATTCCCAGTCAACTGCCGATTGAGAGCCGTCTGGTTCCTGCCGGCTGGGACCGGACAAATGGTGGCCCGTACGGGGACTTCTCTCTCTTTGGAAAGGTTGGTAATCTGAGGAACCCTCGTGGAAAAACTCTGGCCAGAGTGAAAAAAGGGAGGTGGTTATCATGGGTTCTAATGCTTCTAAAACCTAAAAAACTTCCTTAAGGCTCTAATGGCACGGGGGGTCAAAGACTCCACTGCGAAAAGTTTTATAGGTGTAATTAATGAGGTGAGTTCCTGGTTTTTACAGGAGGGACTTCTAAATATTCCGTAATGGGAGCAAGTTAAACGAAATTTAGGAAGGGCTGGTAATATTAGAGATTTGGTAAAACGGACGTTCCCTATGTGGCAGTTAGTTAAAGAACGTTTCCTTTCCTCTAAACCAAAAGTAAAAGATTCAGTCTGTTTGGCGGCAGAATCCATGGAGGAAGTACAGGAAAGGAAGTCCCTTGCCTTTCAGCAGGGTGATAAAGAACAAGGTCTACCTCGAGAGGAAGAGGAAGAGCTTAGTGGAAGTGATTTAGAAAGCTTGGCTGATAATGAAAGGGTACTGGGATCAGAAAAGAGAAAAATAACATGACCTTCTGCTCTCCTGTGGGAGCCCATGCTGGGGCACTCCGCTGTTTCTCAGCCTCTACCACCTCCGAGGGATGACTCAGTCAGGGAGCTAGCTAAACAACTTAGTACATTGCTACAAGAAGTCCACACGGTAGGGTTCCCTGTGTTTGAGGATCCCCAGACAGGGAGGCACCATCAGTCTTTCAACTTTAAACTAGTGAAGCAACTCAAGGAAGCAGTGATGACTTACGGACCAAATGCTCCTTTCACTCTGGGATTAATAGAGTCATTAGTAGTATGAACCCTGCACCTGATGATGGGAAATCATTGTGTAGAGCAGTATTATTGGGGGGTGACTATCTATTGTTTAAGTCTACTTTCATAGAAAACTGCCAGGACGTAGCCAGGAGGAATACAGCTGCTGGATTCCCACAGAGAACTTAGAAATGCTTAGTGGGGAGGGGCAGTATGCAGGGATTAATGAGCAGATTAATTATGACCCAGGGGTTTACGCACAGGTGGTGGCTGTGAGCTTGAGGGCCTGGAAATCGATCCCTGGGCCAAATGAATTACAAGGCAGCTTGTCGAAAATTATCCCAGGACCAAATGAACCCTATTCTGAATTTGTGGACCGCCTGCTTAAAGGTGCTTCAAGGATCTTTGGCGACCCTGAACAAGCCATGCCTTTCATAGTTCAAATGGCTTATGAAAATGCTAATAAGTGGTGCAAAGAAGTGATTAGGCCATGGAGAAATAAGAGAAGCTTAGACACATACATAAAATTGTGTGAAGATATAAATGAGCCTGTAATTATGGGAGAGGTGATTGCAGCAGCCCTGAGAGGAGAATCACCCATTACACCGATAGGGGGAGCTAGAAAAAAGGAATGTTTCCAATGTGAACAGCCAGGTCATATATGGAAGAACTGCCCAAACAGATCCAACAATACGAGTAAAGGACAGTGCCCGCTAGGGATTTGTACGAGATGCCATAAAGGCCCCCACTGGACAAACGAGTGCAAATCAAAATTTAATCCTTTGCCACCTGTGGGAGAGTCAAAAAACGGGAACAGGGGCCGGTTGCCTTGGGGCCCTCGAATGTTCAGGGCAATGGAGGAGCTGAATGGCTTCCAGGTCCAGTTGCTCTCCCACACCAATCCTTTCTACCTGTCTCCGCGTTCACCCAAGCTACCTTGGGAAGCGCCGGAGTGGACCTCAGTTCCTCCACCTGGCTTGTATTAACGCCAGAAATGTGGGCTCAGGTTCCACCAACAGGAGTAAAGGGACCTCTCCCATGGGGCACAGTGGGGTTGGTTATGGGTAGAAGTTCAGTTCTTGTATCAGGACTAAATGTGATTTCAGGAGTCACTGACCAAGATTATATTGGTGAAATTAAGGTCATGATCTCCTCTCCTAAGGGCATTTCTGTCGTCTCTCTCCTGGGGACAGGATAGCTCAACTTCTTCTTCTCCCAAGTTATCATGAAACTTTCAGAGCCATTCCTCAAAATAGAAGTGATAAAGGTTTTGGATCTTTGGGGCGCAAAGATTTTTGCTTTTGGGTCCAAGATTGCAAAAATAGGTCTATGATTAAGTGCTATGTTGAAGGAATAGAGAGAATGGGTCTATTAGATACAGATGCTGATTGCTCCATCATTCCCAAAAGAACCTGGCCAAAGGCTTGGCCATTACAAAAGTCAGAAAATTCCCTTTGAGGCCTTGGTTTTGCTGCTTCTCCATAAAAAAGCTCACGTGTGCTGAAGTGGAGTGATGAGGAGGGTCATCAGGGAACCTTTCAACCATATGTTTTAAGTTCATTTCCAGTAATATTGTGGGGAAGAGATGTCCTTCAACAAATGGGAGTAAAATTAGTTACTGAACCTTTGAAACAATGTTCCCCTGCCCTGCGTAACCTACAGGGCAGATTGGAGCCTACTGCAACCAAACAGCAAGGCAAAGAGGGACCAGGTTATAATTTTGGGTAGGGACCACTGAAAAAATTAAGCCTATAAAAATTACATGGAAAAATAATGATCATATTTGGGTTGCTCAGTGGCCCCTTAGTACAGAAAAACTTGCTGCAGCTCTACAGTTGGTTGAAGAACAATTAAGCTTAGGTCATATAGAACCCTCTACATCTCATTGGAATACCCCTAATTTTGTAATAAAGAAAAAATCAGGTAAATGGAGGCTGTTACAAGACCTTTGCACTATCAATGCGAGCATGGTGATTATGGGCACTACTCAACCTGGTTTGCCTAATCCCATGGCTATCCCAAAAGATTATTACATTATGGCCATTGATATCAAGGATTGCAACCATGGGCATAATCAATACATACCTGTTTTCTTTATTCCTATCCATCCTGAAGATAGGCTGCGCTTTGCCTTTTCAGTTCCATCTATTAATTATGATACACCATACCAGAGATTTCAGTGGAAAGTTCTACCCCAGGGTATGTCCAATAGTCCCACCTTGTGTCAAATCTTCATAGATAAAGCACTGCAGGCTGTTCGACAATCATGCTCTACTTTAATTGTAATTCATTATTTGGATGACATTTTATTGGCTCATAAAGATATGGCCATTTTAAATGAAAAATTTCAACAAACAATCCAGGTGCTAAAGAGCATGATCTTCATATAGCCTCAGACAAAGTTCAAACTCAATTACCTATTAAATA
>PVKS010036465.1:0-19339 GCA_004027875.1 Aplodontia rufa | reverse complement strand
TTTTAAAGAGAGAGGGACATAGAGAGAGAGAGAGAGAAAGAGAGAATAAATTTTATTCAGTTTTTCATGTATTCATTGCTCCACACTTAGTTGTGTACATGGTGCTGGGGTTTGAACCTGCACACTCTGTGCATGTCAGGTAAGCACCAGAACCACTGAGCCACCGCTCCAGCCCCTGAACCCACTTTTAATAATCCATTTTGTTCCTAGAGTCAGTTCACAAATGTTGAAATCTGGAGTTTCCCCTGTCTACGGTTTGCTTTCATATTTTTTTCTGTTTTTCTAAAAGGACATTTAGAAAAGAGGATTTGTATTTACTTCTGATGACTCATGTTATGATCGGAGGCACTGTATTTGTTCTGAAATCCAGAGCCCTCCCAGTTCACTTTCTGCTTGGTGTTGTTTTGTCCCTTTATACTGTACATTATTTCTTTTCATCTCCATTTATTATAGTTTCTCTGATTTAAAAGTATCTTTTGGGCTGGATCAGTGGCTCAGCGGATACAGCCTTTGCCTGGCATATGTGAGTATGGGAGTTCAAACCCCAGCACCATGTACACAGCAAAGTCTCGGAGCAACGAAAGCCATGTGAAAAACTAAATAAAATTGATTCTCTCTTTCTCTCTCTTTCTCCCTCTCTTGCTGTCCCTCTCTCTTTAAAACAAAAAACAAAAAACAAAAAACTGTCTTTTGGAAATCTGGCCAGGCCTGATGGGACATACCTGTAATCCCAGCAACTCTGGAGGCTGAGGCAGGAGGATGGCAGGTTTGAGGCCAACCTCAGCAATTTAGAAAGACTCTGTCTCAAAATAAAAAATAAAAAGGGCTGGAAATGTAGTTCAGTGGTAAAGCGTTCCTGGGTTCACTCCCCAATACCAATACCACCACCATCAACAAATAAAAAAAATAAATAAAGAGCTCCACAAATATTGTATGACTGCACTTTTATGAGATTCCTACACTAGTCAAATTCGTACAGACAGCAAGTAGATTGGTGGTTGTCCCAGGATGGGAGAAAAGGGGTTGTTTATGGGTGTGTAGACTTTTAGTTTTGCAGTACGGAGATTGGTTATATAACAGTGTAAGTGCATGTATCACCACTTAAAAATGATTAAGAGGGTAAATTTTATGTTGCATATATATTTTACCACAATTTAAAAAAGGTGTCTTTTTAAAAAAAAATAGATTCTTCCAAAAATATTTCTTAGCTACTTAGCTTTACACTTATGTCGTGAACTTGTGTTCATTTAAATCTTTCTCCCTTGCCAGTCTGTTTTTGTGCTTGAATCTTTATATTCAGTCTTTTATTATGCCATGTCCTGCCTGCTCTTAATTATTCCTTAAACCATTTTTTAAAAATTGGGATGCATTATTAAATTAGGTGATGTTTCCCTTTATGTAGCTCTTTAGTTTGTCAGCTTTTATGCCCTGCCTATATTGCTTTCGTACTGGTACAATGCTACTCTTCTTCACATTTGAGGTGGCATCTCCCCAGGGTGTACAAAATGTATTATAAGCTTTTAAACAGTTAAGCTTGGAATAATTGCCGTAACGCCCTTCAAAGGTGATAAAAAAGTGTGATTTAAAAAAAAGTCTGAAACATAATATGGTCATCTCACCTTACCCCAAAAGATGAAACCAAAAAAGGTGGTCTAAACTCTAATGATGAAATGGTATGCAAATGCTGGCAATGGGAGGATCCCTTGTCAGGTCTGTCCTGTTAACTTATGAAATGGAATCTTTTCATTTTCATAAAGAACTTAGACATTGAAGAGCCTAGGGGGAAAGAGCTTCATGTGGAAAGAATGAGAAAGGACAAGATTTAACATCTTTTCTCTCTCAACTGTGCCTGGGGTTTGTGGAGTTTTTCTGTAGTGATCATCTCTGAGTTGTAGCTGTTTCCGTTTCTCATCTCTTCATTTGCTTTGTAAATTTAGCTTCGAAATGAAGTTCTTATGAGATGCTTCCCCAGGTCTCCTCAGAATTGACTGACAGGAAGGGCAGTAATGATTAAAATAGCCATCACTGCCTCAAATTCTTTGCCGAATGAGTCAGCATATAAATCAACGTAGAGACAAATCCACAGGTTTTCTCCTTGTTCTTGTTTCCTTAAATGCATTTCACGCTTTCTTTTAGTTGATTCTGTGACTTTTCTTTTAAATGATGACAGATCTGTTAAACAGTCTAATTTCAGTTCTATGATTTGCAAACTGTCCAGAACATTGGTGTTTAGTGGTTTAAAAGGCTTCACTCACATGCATAAGTAGAATTCTGTTCTTGACTGAAGTTAGAGTTCTATAATAAGCATTAGTTTCCGTTGTTTTGAGATAACCTCAAATTCAGTACTCTGTCTTTATTTGAAATAATGACTCACCAAAGATAACAAATTAGTTTTTGGTGTTTCTTTCATAGGTGCGTTGGAAGCCTCAAGAATCTGGTGACATTCCAATGAAGTAAGATGTTCATAAGTGCCAGGAGTTGTTTGATATATGATAGTTTAAAGAAACAGACCGAGTCCCAGACATCTGGGCTCCCAGTTCAATTTTCTGCCCTTAGTTATGTTTTTTTTTTCCTTAAAAAGGGAGAACAAGAGTGAGGGTGAGAGAAAGAAAGAGAGAATTAATTAATTCATTTTTTTCATCTGGATTTTGTTTTCTGACACTTAGTTGTGTATGTGGTGCTGGGGTTTGAACTGGGTCCTCGTGCATGCCAGGCCAGCACTCTACTGCAGAGTCAATGTTCCAGCCCCCTGTTTTTTTTTTTTTTGGTTTTCCTTTGTGGATTTTTTTCACTTTTATTATTGTAATACATTTTAATGTTATCTATGCTCTTAAAGTTGTTTGGATCTATCATATTTAAAAATATTTTTTATTAAGGAATTGAGTTATTGTAAATCATAAATCCATTTAAAGTAACAATATGATATGCATATACACTTAAACCACAATTACCCCCAGATCCCTCCCTATTCTCCCTTCCTCTCCCCTCCCCTACCCACCCTATACCCCACCCCCACTACATATCTACGATTGCCCTAGATTATGTGTTACTATGCTTTTGTTGAGTATAATACATGAGATTAACTACCTTTCACACAGGTCTGGAGTTGGCTCCAGCCTCCACAAATGAGTGAAAACATTTGACCCTTGACTCTCTGGGTTTGACTAACTTCACTCAGCATGATTTTTTCCATCGCCATCCATTTACCTTCAAAGGCTGCAATTTCATTGTTTTTAATTGCTGAGTACAACTCCACGGTGTATGTATATGTGTGTGTGTATATATATATATATATATATATATATATATATATATAATCACAGTTTTTGGATCCACTCATCCAGCGATGAACCAACCATCTGGGTTGGTTCCATAATTTAGCTACAATAAACTGAGCTGCTATGAACATAGATTTTGGTGTGTCACTGTAGTGTGCTGATTCTAACTCCTCTGGAAAAATACCCAGAAGAGGGTTAGCTGGATCATATGGTGGGTCCATCCCTAATTTTTTGAGGGTTTTCCATTCTGCTTTCCAGAGTACCTGGACCAGTCTGCAGTTCCACCAACAGTGTGCTAGTGTTTCTGTCTCCCCACAACCCCTCCATTTCTTCATTTTTGCTAGTCTGACTGGAGTGAGGTGAAATCTTAATGTAGTTTTCATTTGCATTTCTCTAATTACTAGTGATTTAGAGCATTTCTCATGTATTCATTGCCTTGCTCAATTTCCTCTGTTGAGAAGCTTCTATTTAGCTCTCTGGCCCATTTATTGATTGGACTGTTTGTGTATTTGATATTAAAGTTTTTGAGTACTTCATAAATTCTGGATATTAGTCCCCTCTCAGAAGAATCACAGGCCATGATTATCTCCATTCTGTAGGTAGTCTCTTTTTTTTAAAATTTTTGAACAACCATACAAGTTTTTAACAAAATAATATAAAATGTGTATAGATTCTGGATATTACAATTACCCCCAGGAGTGCCCCCCAATTACTCACCCTTATCCCTCCCTTCCCCTTCCCACAATATCTCTAAAAATGGATTATGTTGTATAGCATTACATCTTATCTGGATTTAACACATAATAATAGACCAACTTTCTCACTGTCCAGGGTCTAGTCCCAACCTCCACAGATTGTAGGTAGTCTCTTGATAATTTTGACCAATTCTTTTGCTGTGCAAAAGCTTTTTAACTTAATGGCTTCCCACTCATTGATTTTTTATTTTAATTCTTTCACTTTAGGAGTCTTGTTGAGAAAGTCTTTGCTTACTCCCAAATGCTGGAGTGTTGGTCCTAACTTTTCTTCTAGCAGTTGTATGGTAGCTGGTTTACTTCCTAGATCCTTGATCCATTTAGATTTGATTTTTGTGCAAGGTGAGAGATAAGGATATAATTTCAACTTTCTGCAAGTGGCTGTCCAGTTTTTCCATCACCATTTGTATATCTAAAAAGGTTGATAAGAAGGGAGGAGAAGGGGAAACATTGGAACTGAGTTAAAACAAGGTACACTCTAAGCATTTATAAGTGTTTCACTGTATTCCTCCATGTTATATTTTGATCCTTTTTGCCAAATATCAGATGCTTAAAGATTTGTGGGTTTGTTTCAGAGTCCTCTATTCTGTTTTTGTTGGTCTTCATTCCTATTTTGATACCAGTACCATGCTGTTTTTGTTACTGCAGCTCTATAGTATAGTTTCAGTTCTGGTATTGCGAATACACCTGTTTCATCTTTCTTACCTAGTAATATTTTGGCTATTGTGAGTTTCTTGTTGTTCCAAATGTATTTGAGAGCTTCTTTTTCTATATCTGTAAAGAATGACATTGGTATATTGATGGGAATTGCATTGAATCTGTATAGTGCTTTTGGCAGAATGGCCTTTTTAATTATATTAATTCCACCTAAACCAGGAGCATGGGACATCTTTCCATCTTCTCAAGTCTTGGATTTCTTTCTTCAGCGTCTGATATTTTTTGTTGTAGAGGTCTTTTACCTCCCTTGTTAGATTAATTCGCAAGTATCTCATTCTTTTTGAGGGTATCGTGAATGGGATTGATTTCCTGATTTCTTCTTCTGCCCTATTATTGTTTGTGTATAGGAAAGCTATCTATTTATGGGTAGTGTCTGTGGAGCCTCCACTTTGCTATATCTGTTAATAAGCTCAAGCAGTTTTCTGGTGGAATTTTTTTGGATCTTCCAGATATAGAATCATGTTGTCAGAAAACAAGGATAGCTTCACTTACTCTCTTCCAGTTCTTATCCCTTTGATTTCTTTCTCTTGCCTGATTGCTTCAGCTAGGGTCTTAAGAACTACATTGAATAAAAGTGGTGAGAGTGGGCAGCTTGTCTTGCTCCCAAGTTTAGTGGAAATGCTTTCAACTTTTCTCTGTTTAGTATTATATTTGGAATATATGGCAGATAAGTTCCTTCGATCCCTATCTTCTCTAGAGATGTTTTTTTTTTAAGAGAGAGGGATAGTGAGAGAGAGAGAGAGAGAGAGAGAGAAAGGGAGAATCAATTTTATGTAGTTTTTCATGTGGCCTCAGTTGTCATGTACATGGTGTACATGGTGCTGGAGTTTGAACTCGTGTCCTTGTGCTTGCCAGGCAAGTGCTTTAATTGCTGAGCCACTGCTCCAGCCACTTTCTCTAGAGTTTTGAGCATAAATGGATGCTGAATTTTATTGAAGGCCTTTTCTGCATCAATTGAGATTATTATATGGTTTTTGTCCTTAATTCTGTTTAAGTGATGAATTACATTTATTGCTTTGCATATGTTGAACTAGCATGTTGTTTTTAATAGCTTGTGATTAGCAGTTTATTCCAATTTGTAAAGAACCATATAAATTACATTTCATCATAGAATATGATTTGTGTGTGTGTGTGTGTGTGTGTGTGTGTGAGAGAGAGAGAGAGAGAGAGTGATACCTAGGTTTGAACCCATATCTCTACCACTGAGCTACTTCTCTAGTCCTTTTAATTTTTAAATTTTGAGACAAGGTCTCACTGAGTTGTCCAGGCTAGCCTCAAGCTTGTGATCCTCCTGCCTCAGCCTCCTATAGAATGCTTTTTTATTTTTGTAATAAGTACAGAATGATCTGCAAATAGCAACTATCTATCCATCTATTTTTTTTGGTGAGGCAAACAACTAGTATTTTAAAAATTTCATTTCATAGTGCATGTATTTAGATTAGTAGGAAAATCAAATATTTCAAGGTGTGGCATATTACTCTTGATGAATCTTTGCAGATTTGAGAATAAAATTCAGAGCTTCTTTTTCTTGCTTAATCCAGAGAATATACGATGTTTTTCAAATAAGGGATAACATCAAAATAATTAAGAGAAGTAACTGAGGATAGAGCATTTATTGAATATTGATAAAACTTTTTGTATCAGGCAGTACAAAAAAAGGGAAAAATGCAAATCCAAGGTATGAACAGTCTATAATGCTTGGCATGTTTTAGATGGAGATAAATATTACTTGCATGGACAAGCCTGATTTGCTTAATGAACATCTTGAATTACTGATAACATTTGTCTTTTTACTATTGGTCCTGTTTTCTATATCCTTGGTTTTTGGATATGACCCTGAATTTGTGATTCTTGAAGTGTGTGGTGGTGGTGGAGGAAGACTTGGCAGTGGGAAAGGGTGTTGCTTTAGGGAAGGCCATTCAAGATCACTCGTGATCTCCTCTGTAGAGAAGCATTGTTTTGATTAGCTTTTTGGTTAACGTGGAAGGGAAAAAACCATTTTCCAACAACAAAATGTGTACTGAGAGCCACTCTGTGGAGCCAGCACAAACTATTGATTACAGCCTCATGCTGTGTCAAATACCTAAGAAGTCACAAACTACGAAAACAGTGCTGATACCGTCAATTTTGTGGTGGTTTCAAATCTTTCTTCAGTCCACCCTCTACTTTCTTGTCTTCTTTCCCCTTCACTCTTGTCCATTCTTTTATCTGAATCTTCTTTTTTTTCTTAGTCTAAAAGTTTGTTGATTATAGCTTCTCAAAAATGAAACTGTTCCTTTGAAGGTAAATGGCTGGCAATGGAAGAAATCATGCTGAGGATAGTTAGTCAAACCCAGAGAGTCAAGGGTCGAATGTTTTCCCTCATTTGTGGAGGCTGGAGTAAAATCCAGGCTTGGGTGAAAAGTTGTTAAACTCATGTATTTTTAGACCCAGGAAAGAAGTAGCAACACATAATCTAGGGCGACCATAGACATGGGGGTGGGGAGCGGAGAGGGAAGGAGGACAGGGAGGGATCTAGGGAGACAATCAACAATGTGGCATACTCTTTACCCCCTCCCCCCAGAATCCAAATAATACTTATGCAATCATTCAATTCTGGAAAATTCATAATCTAAACATTTATATCAGTTATAGTGGCAAAATATAGAAGAATCAAGAGACAGATGAGGGTGAAGTGGGGGTAACTCTGGTTTAGTATCAAATGCCTATCATATTGTTACTTTATATGCATTTATGATTGTACAATAATTCAATTCTTTAATAAAAAAGTAAAAAAATAAAAATTTTAAAAGTGCAGTTATTCATTTGGTTTATCTTTTCTACTGTTTTTCTAGTCTTCTTTTTATTTCTTCTCTGATCTTTATTAGTTCTTCCTTTCCACTAATCTTGAGCTTAGTTCATTTGCTTTACTAGTTTCTTAAGGTGCAACTGTAGATTGGTTGAGATGCTTCTTCATTTTTGATGTAGGTGTTACCGCTGTAAATGTCCCTCTTAGAACTGCTCTGGCTGGCTGTATCCCGTAAGTTTTGATGAGCTCCATTTCCATTTTTGTTTGTCTCAGAAATTTTCAATATCCCTTTTAATTTCTTCACTGAGCATATGGTTAAGTTCTTGAATTTAAGTTTCTTCTGTTTTCAATTCCTTGTTTCATACTACTGGAATCAGAATGGATCCTTGGCATTATTTCCCTATTGTTAAATGTGTTAGGATTAGTTTTGTGGTCTCATATTTGATCTATCCAGCAGAATGCTCCATGTGTAGTCAAGAAGAATGCATGTTCTACAGCTGTTGGAAGGAATGTTCTGAATATGCTTATGATGCTTCTTCATGCATTTTCTGTCTGGACAACCTGTCTGTTGCTGAAAGTGGGGGTGTTGAAGTCCCCTACTATGATTGTCCTGCAGTCTTTCTCTCCCTTCACATATATTAATTTTTGCTTTATATATTTATGTGCTCTGATGTTGGGAGTATAGATAATTAACAATTGTCATAACTTTTGACCGAACTGACCCTAATTATACAATGAACTTCTTTGTCTCTTTTTTATGGTTTTTGATTTACTGCCTATTTTATTGAAGTATAGCTACTCCTGCTGTCTTTTGGTTTTCATTTGCATGGAGTGTCTTTTTCTATCCCTTCACCTTCAGTGTATGTGTGTCATTACAGGTGAAATGAGTCTCTTGTAGGCAGCATGTAATTGGTTTTGTTTTATTTTAGTCCATTCAACCACTTTGTCTTGGTGAGGAGAATTTAATCCTTTTACATTAAAGGTTAATATTGATAGCTAAGGACTTGCTATTGGCATTTTGTTAACTGTTTTCTAGTTGTTTTTAGATCCTTTGTTTATTTGTTCCTCTCTTACTGTCTTTGTGATTAAGAGGTATTCTCTGTGTTATATTTTGATTCCTTGATTTTAAATTTTTTGTGTGTATCAACTATAGGTTTTTGCTCTGTGGTTACCATTAGGCTTATGAAACACATTTCATAGTCAAATAGACTATTTTAAACTGATAATAACTTTCAATGCAAAGAAAAAAAGAACCTTTTACACGTTAACTCCCATTTTTCCCACATTTTGAATTTTTTTTTTAGGATTTTTTTTTTGGTTGGGGTTTATTATTTGTTTTTTTGGAACTGGGGGTCGAACCCAGGACGTTGCGAATGCTGTGCAAGCGCTTTGCCACTGAGCTACATCCCAGCCCCACATTTTGAATTTTGATGTCATGATTTGTGTCATTTTATATTGCATATCACTTAACAGATTATTGTCATTATTTTCAGTAGTTTTGTGTTTTAACCTCCATGCTGAAGGTATAGGTGATTCGTACTCCACCATTACAGTTTTAGAGTGCTCTGAATTTGACTGTGTACTTTTACTTATGAGCTTTACGCTTTCGGGTGTTTTCTTGTTACTCGTTTAAGCATCCCTTTCTTTCACCCTGAAGAAGTTCCTTTAGCTTTTCTTTAAGACAGGTCTGGACCTGAGGAACTCCCTCAGCTTTTGTGTGTTTGGGCATGTCTTTATTTTTACTTCATTTCTTTTCTTTTGTTTTTAAAGAAAGAGAAGGAGAGGGGGAGAGAGAGAGAGAGAGAGAGAAAGAATCAATTTTATTTAGTTTTCCATGTGGCTTTTGTTGCTCAGACACTTCATTGAATACATGGTGCTGTGGTTTGAACCCATGTCCTTGCACATGCCAGGCAAGCGTCATAACTGCTGAGCCACCTCTCCAGCCCCTCTACTTAATTTCTTAAAGATAGCTTGCTGGGTGCAGTACTCTTGGTTGGCAGTTTCCCCTGCTCAGCACTTTGAGTATATATTGTATCATCCTATTTTCTCCTGATCCTGTAACGTTTCTGCTGAGAAGTCTGCTGTGAGACATATTTGAACTCCTTAACATGTGATTTGCTTCTTTTTCCCTGTTGCTTTCAGGATGCTTTCTTTATCTTTTATTTTTTTTCCAATTTGATTATAACATGTCTTGGTAATCTTTGCGTTGGATCTGGTTGGAGACCTTTGACTTCTTTTTAACTTGATTTTGAAAAAATTTTTGTGATTATTTCTTTAAATAAGCTTTCTGCTTTTTTCCTTTTCTCTCCCTTGAATGTCAGTGACTCAAATACCTGCTTTTTTGGTGCTGACATGTAAAGCCTGTAAACTTTCTTCATTCTTTTCATTCTCTGACTGTATAATTTCAAATAACCTGGCTTCGAGTTCTCAGAGCCTTTAATCTACCTAATCAATTATTCTGTCAATGCTCCCAACTGCATTGTTCATTTTATTTGTTGCATTTTCCAGTTTCATGTTTTTGTTTGTTTTTTGAGACAGAGTCTTGCTACGTTGCCCAGGCTGGCCTCAATTTATAATCCTCTTGCTTCAGTCTCCTGAGTAGCTGGAATTGTTTGATATTTTAAATAATTCAAACTCTGTTAAATTTTGCATTCTAGTCATTTATTGTCTTCTATATTTCTTAGAATTGTTTCTCTGTATTTTACTGAAATTTGCTGAGCTTCCTTAAAACAGCTATTTTGAATGCATTGCTAAGCAGTTTGTATTCTCCATCTCTTCAGGGACCATCACTGGCGCTTTCTCTTTCTGATGTTTCATATTTCCCTGATTATATTTGATCCTTGTGACTGTCTGTTGATGCCTATGTGTTTGAAGAAATAGTCACTTATTCCAGTTGTTGCAGATGGGGTTCATCTAGGAAAACCCTTTATACTAGGACAATTTATCCCATATACAGATTCCAAGCAGGACATTTGTCATGAGCCCCATGTCTGGGGCCACTGTGGCATTAGGAGGGTGTCCTAAGCTCAGGACCATTGTGATCAACCTGGTGCTGTGCTGGAACCCTATGGCTGCTGAGGCTGGTATAATGCTGGGACATATCCAAAGCCCTGTGGTACTGATGCCTGACTCCACTGAGGTTTCTCTGGGGCCCAAGAATACTTTTAGTTGGCTCACAGCAACATGCACTGTGGAGCTAGTGCATGTTACAGGCACTACAGATTCTTGCTGGTTCTGTGACAGGTCTGGAAGTTCAGTTTGTGTGGACTATCCTGAACCAGGGGACATGGGGATCTTCCTGGTGCTGTGGTGGGGCTCAGTGTCAGAGTCCAGTGCTAAGTCTTATGCTTCCTTCCTTTTCTTTTCCCCAAGCAATTGTTATCTTTCTGTGCTGTGCTGCCTCAGCTTGGGAGAAGGATGATACAGGTAATGTGAAACTGTGCTTTACCCTCTTCATGCACATTTTCTTATTATAATGCTATAACCTGGTGATCTGTCATTTGGTATTCTTAGCACTAACCGAGCTCCACCTTCTGTTCTTCCTTTTAATGTTTCCTCTTTGCTACCAGCATCCATCTGTTTGGTCACTGGCCTCTGATGGAAAGGCTGATAGGACAAAATGACTGAGTGGAGAGGTTACAAACTCAGGCCAGGCTTGGGAGGGTTAGCTATGGGGTTAGGTCACCAGGGCCACCTGACATGGTTAACAGAACATGGAGGGGAACTAATAAGAATATCAGCTACCTAAGCAACTCCTTCCAGGAGGAAGAAAAGGAACAAGATTCAGCTTTGATGTGGAGGCTGATTAGATGGAGCACGGAACAGATTCCAGCAAGCAATTGCTCTTTGGTGCTCATGCCCTGGAGGGAGACATAGAAGTCAGGTGCCAGGAAACCTTGGTTGATAGGTGCCAGATGAACCTGGTGTCCTTCCCACAGTGGCATTCAAGAGCAAGTGCAAGGCCTTCTATTGTCCTTCTGGGTACAGAATGGACCCAATTACTTCTACAAAGGGCTAATGGGTGATGTTTATATCCTAACTGTGACCCATTCACTGTCAGTAGCTGGGTGTTTCTAGAACTTTTGATATGATTAGTCCTGAGCAAGGCCTACCACTGCACCCTGTTCTGTTCTTTCCATGAATCCAAATTTTGCCACCAGGGCTGCCTCTTTTAGAGCACTTTTCTTGTCCCAATCCTTCATTCCAGCTTCTTCTTCCCTCATGTAATTTTTCTTTTTTTAAGTTTCTACCATATTACTTACTTGACTTTTGTGCTTTTTCCCCTTGAAAATAAGAGTATTCATTGTAAAAATGTTTAAATTGCAAATAGGTTTTCCTTGGAGTCTTAAAATTTCCAAGTAATGCATGCTTATTTTAGGTAATCAGAAAATATATGTAAGGGTTGGAGCATGCACAAGGACCCAGGTTCAACCCCAGCACCACATACACAACAAAGTGTCAGAGAAACTAAGGCCAGATGGAAAACTAAAATAAAGCTGATTCTCTCTTTCTCTCTCTTAAAAAAAAAAGAAAAAAAAAAAAGAAAATGCATGTAAACATTAGGTGGAAAGTGAAGATCACCTATATTTCCAGTATCCCAAAACAGCCTTGTTAACATGTGGATGCATGTTGTTTTAGATTTTATAAGCATATATGTAACATGTCTATATTATTTCTTACAAAATGGGTCATGCTGTATATAATACCTTGAAACTCTACTGTTCAGTTCTTTTTTTCAGTATAAGAGTTTTTTAAAATTTATTTTTTATTAATGCATTATAGTTGTACATAATGATGGGATTTGTTGTCACATATTCATAGATGCACACAATACAGCAATATAATTTGGTCAATAACCCCTCCTGCCCCATGCCCCTCCTCCTCCCTCCCTCCTCCCATCCCCTGATCCCTTGTCTCTCTTCAGGGTCCTGTATTTTTCCTAAAATACCCAAGTACAGAGACATAATTCTTATACCTATGAAGAACATTTTTTATATACATGACTATAGTATATACAGTGACATTCATTTTTTTAAGAGAGAAGGACAGTGAGAGAGAGAAAGGAGAGAGAGAGAGAGAGAGAGAGAATCAATTTTTATTGAGTTTTTCACATGGCCTTTGTTGCTCTGACACTTAATTGTGTACATGGGTGCTGGGGTTTGAACCTGTGTACTTGTGCATGTCAGGCAAGCACTGTAACCCCCAAGCCACCACTCCAGCCCCTACAGTGACATTCTTATAAATGCTTGGATTGTACCTTGCTTTATGTCAGTTCCAACATTTCCCCTTCTTCCTTCTTACCATCCCTTGTTATTCTTCAATATATTTGACAATAGGATTAAACATTTATGTTTTTGTAAAGTCATGTACTAAAGCTTGTTCAAATATCTTACGCAGTATCTTGCACTGTATCTCATAAATATTAACATAGTGCAATTTTGTTCTATGGTTCTAATCCATGACTTTATCTACCTTTTCCCCAAGCCTGGGTACTATTCATTTCTTAATAAATAGCTTACATCTTTTCAGGTCAATGAATGAACATTCTTAATGGCTACATGACAGTCCTTTGATGGGCATTGATGGGTGTGTTACAACTCAGTTTATTGATTCTTCATTGTTGGATATTTTATTCTGATTAACTTTTCACTCAAACATAGCTCATGGGCATATATATATATTAATAATTGATTAGTAAGGATAAATTCCTAGAAATGGAACTGTTGGTTCTAAGGATACCCACCCCACTGCTTTTAAAGAAATCCTTTGTTGGGGCTGGAGCGGTGGCTCAGCGGTTTCGGCGCTTACCTGGCAAGAACGAGGACCCGGGTTCAAACTCCAGCACCACATATGCAACTAAGTGTTGGAGCAATGAAGGCCATGTGAAAAGCTAAATAAAGTTGTTTCTCTCTTCCTCTGCCTCTCTCACTGTCCCTCTCTCTTTAAAAAAAAAATCCTTTGTTATCTGTTGCTGAATTGTTCTCTTGGAGATTTTGCCAATTTACACTCCATTCAGCAAGATATTAGTGCATTTTCTCTATACCTTTGCTAAAATGGGTATTTATCATGTTTAAACAAACAGGACCTGTTTTGATGCCCCAAAATGGCATTTCTTTGTTTAAATTTGCCTTACTGTGATTACTGGAGATGTTGGGCACCTGGCACTTTTTATGTTTGTTGGTCGTTCCTGTTTTATGAGTTGCTGATGTGTGTCGTCTATCTTGTTCTTACTGACATCGTTAGTTCTTATGTATAGATCCGTTCACGAGTTTATATATTGGGGACATCAGTCCTTGGATGGCCACACAAGACAAGTGCAGTGAAAACCCCTGACATCCTGGGGGCGCTGTTGGAGATGTAGACTTAGAGTGGTTGGCTTCCTTTCCGCCCCTGGAGGCTGGGCTAATGTTCTTATGGTCTATTGGCAGCAGGTGGCGCCAAAGCGCAATAAGGACGAGATGATTTAAATGCGGCCATTCAAATTCGGACTCTTGGCTGGTTAGGTAAACAGGTTCACTGTAGTGGCAGCATAGATTTTTACCATATTTCACCAAAACTTAAAATTTCTTCTTGCTACACATTATTTTCTTGATACAAACCATTCTTCTTTCTCTTTATGCTTTGCTTATTTTTTGCTTCGGGGAATTGAACCCAGGGGCAGTTAACCACTGACCACATCGCTAGTCCTTATTTTTAATTTTTTACTTTGAAACAGGGTCTCACTAACTTGTTTAGGACTTGCTAAGTTGCTGAGGCTTGCTTTGAACTTGCAATCCTGACTTTATGCTATTTTTAATTAAAAAAGCTTCCACCATTCCTTAGTTGTATAAATATTCTTTAAAAAAAATTTTGAAGTAGGGCTGGAGTGGTGGCGAAGTGCTTACAGTGCTTGCATGGCATGCCTGAGCGCATGAGTTCAAAGCCCAGCACCACTTACACAAAGAAGTCTTGGAGCAATGGAGGCCACATGAAAAATTAAATAAAATTGATTCTCTTTCTCTCTCACTGTCCTTCTCTCTTTAAAAATTTTTTTGAACTATTTGAAAATTTACCTTCTTCTGTTTCGGAAATCTCTGTGGGATTTATTTTGGTGTACGTAATATGAAATAACTATTTAGCACCCTCTTCACTCCCATTCCGCCATCCCTGCCCCTTGGTTAACTCATTATTCCAGCAGTATTTACTGACTAATCTACTTTCCCATGACTGGTGTGCAAATGCTATTCTTGTAAACAGGAAAGTCTTTCTGCAAAGGGTGCTGATTCCTGTGTGAGGGGCTCATTATTTTGATTGTTGTGACTTCATACTATTTTCCTAAATCATGTTCTTTGGAAACAGACTCTGAGATGGGGAGATGTGTGCAGAGATTTCTCAGGGAGTTTTCTTGGAGTACATCCTGAAGGGAAGTGGGGAGGGTAGGACTGAGCTCTGGGAAAAGCCAACTGCAATGCTGATTTAAAGCTCCTTTGGGGAGCTCTGGAACTGGACTGACTGCTTGGATTTCTTCCAGTTTGAAGCAAAGTGGGTAGGCCTTTGTATCTCTCATCATCCAGTTACTGGTCCATGGGCATTGTCCTGGGGGGGGCATCATGGGCAACAGAGGGCACAGCTGGGAGCTGTCAGCAGCCCAAACTCAGCAGCCAGGGGCAGGATGCATCAGCCCCACGGAGTGAGTATCCACTATGCCAGTGTTTTGATATCTGGAAACTCAAGTCATTCTTTTTTTAAAGATCACTTGACATCCTTATTTTTATGTATATTAGTGTTGTCTTTATAGGTAGAGTATAGGTTTCTACAGGGCAGGTGCTATCTTAAGGAATATGTATGTATTTTGGATGCCTTTAGGGCTGGAAAACTGCAGGCTTTCAGTTGTTTTATGTGTGTGTGTGTGTGTGTGTGTGTGTGTGTGTTTTAGACTGGTTTTGGTCTATATAAAAGAACAGATTTCAAAAGTCAATGTGGAACTATGATGAGGTATCATTTAATAAGTACTAAGATTGCTGTTATTAACAAAAATCAGTTACAGTTTTGGCAAGAATGAGAAGAAATTGGAATTCTCATACACTGCTGGTAGGATTGTAAAATGGTACAGCTGCTGTGGAAAACAGTACAGTGGTTTCTCACAGGTTAAACAAAGAGTTAACATATGACCCGGGAATACCACTCCTAGATATATACCCCAAAGAAAACATGTCCCCACAAAAACAAGTGCCTGAATGTTTATAAAACAGCAACATATTCATAATAGCAAAAAAATGAAAAGAATAACCAAAATATTCATAATATATTAAATAGATAAATAAAATGTGGTGTATCTATGCAATATAATATGATTCAGCAACAAAAAGGAATGGAGTACTGATATATGTTATGACATAGATGAATGTTAAACATATTGTGCTAAATGAAAGAGTGAAAGAAGCTAGACTCAGAGGATCACATATCATATGATTCCATATATGTAAAAAGTCTACAATATGCAAATATGAAGAAGGCAGATAACTGGATGCCCAGGATGTGGTGGTGGGGGAATGGGGGATGATTGCTAATGAATAGGGGGCTTCTTTTTGAGATGATGAAAATATTCCAAAATTGAGTATGTTGTTGATCACACAACTCAGGGAATATATTTTAAATGAAAGAATTGGAATGAGGTGGAGATCCAGCCAGAGGTGGTACTCTGCTTTCTGTTGGAGAAACCAAAACAAACCAGAAGGTCTTGAGTTACTTGAGGCCAGCATTATTCATTTTGTATTGCACCTATTTCATTGGTTTAATCACATCTAACCATCCTGAAGACTGGAGAAAAGATGGCAGACTGACTGATGGTTTGACTGCTTTGTGCTCAGCTCCATGAATGGAGGAAAATTCTCCAGGACAGCTTCACCAATATTAGAAGGCTCTGCGGGAGCCATTTCAGTCAGCAGGTGTGAGTCAGCAATTTGGAACAAGCTACTACACAATTGTGCCAGGACCCTGCCACAGTTCAGAGACTGAACTGGGAAGAGGAGGTGTGAGACAGGCCCTGCCCTCAATTAGCATGGGGGGAATTTGGGTTTGTGGAACACAGGGGAGCCTTGCTAACCTGGCACACCCCACACCAGAAGGCTCACTCAACAACCCAAGAAGGGGTGGGAGCAGAAGGAGACCTTTGTTCCAGGGCAAAAAGCTGAGAGGGACCAGGAGTGCACGCAGCAGAGGGAGCTCTAAAATCAACTCAATTCGTTACTTTCACAAAAACCTCTACCCTGAAAATTTCAGGATTTGGAGAACACCAAGTCCTTAACTTGTGATTGCATAAACTCAAACCAAAAGTCCCTGTTAACAAAACTCAAGTGGATACTTAACACCTGCTCCTATTATGTAACAGAAAGGAGACCTTAGAGATTAGACTTCCAAGTTTTCATCAAGAAAAATTTTTATTTTTATTTTTTTACTATATAATACACACACACACACACACACACACGCACACACACACACATACATATATATACATATGTATTTTCCCCTCCTTTCTGGTTTTTGACAATGGACTTGATGCCTAACTAGATAAATTTTCAAGAACACATAAAAATACTTGCTTTTTAAAATTTCTTGTTTGTCAGTTTTGATTATAGCAGCTGTTTTGTTTCATTAGTCTTTTCATCTTTCCTTCTCTTCTCTGTTCTGTTTTTTTTCTTTTTTTTCTCCAGCAAATCCTTCACCTCCTCTTTTTTCTCTCTGTACACATTCAGAAAATACAACCAACTCTCTAATGTCCTCTTACTTTCCCCTTTCTCCCTGACTTCTAACTAGTCTATACACTTCAACCCACCATTATTAGTGCAGTGTAACCATTATCACTGTGAATGTCAAACTCATTAATTATTGTATGCTTTGAAGCCTGACATAGGGGATAGTCAAACTCTGTGGTTGCCAAAAGCAATGACTAACACTAACATTTGTTTCAGAGGTGGAATTTAAGTTTGGGTTATATTTGATACAAAATAACCAAATTATTACCGTTTATTGTATGCATTGACTGTTTCAGTTGATGAACTCATACTAGCTCAGGGGGAGCTAAAAAATCTCAAGGGTCATTAGTAGAACACAGATTAGGGATCATACTTCTGAACTCAACTTCTCCAACATTGCCTATCTCAATTTAGGGACGCAACAAAATCTCCAATCCCATGACAAAGAAAGACTCTAAAGAGAAACAAACAGAGAACTCAGACCAAGAATTTGCTTCAAAACAGATAAGAAGATCCAATTCTGCCAGCAAAATCCTCAAGACAACTATTCACTGTCGGACATCAAGCCACACTTCCTATAACTGAAAATGAGGAAAAAGGGAAACAATCTTCCACCTCAACCCCACAGCTCACCATCCAAGGATTCCATGATCTGAGTCCTGGAGGAAAACCTAGAAAAATGTATCAACAATATGATTAGTAAATCAATCATAGAATTGAAAGAAGATTTAAGGAAAGAGATAAGAGAGGAATTCCAGGAGATGAGAGACTATATATGTAAAGAGCTAGACATTCTCAAATGAGATGTAGCAGAGCTCTTAGAATTGAAAAATACTGTCAACCAAATTGAAAACTCATTGGAAGACACTAATACCAGAGTACACTCAATAGAAAATAGAACCTCAGCTCTCAAAGAACGAACACCAGCTAATGAAGACAGGCTGAGCAATGTTGAGTTCAAGGAGGACAGACAAGAAAAGAAACTTACTGTACATGATCAGAACTTCCAAATAGTATTTTATGAGATGAGAAGAAATAACATGAGAGTAATTGGGATCGAAGAAAACATTGAACAACAAACAAGGGGCATTAAGAATCTTCCAAGTGAAATTGACAAGAATTTTCCCCATATCAGAATTGATCCAGAAAATCAAATTCAAGAGGCCTACAGGACACCAAACAGACCTAACCAATTGAGAAATTCACCGAGACATATTATCTTTAAAATGAATAACAGAGAAACCAAGGAGAGAATCCTAAAAGCAGCCAGGGAAAAACACCAAATCACATTAAGAGGCAGACCAATTTGGATTACTATGGATTTCTTAGATCAGACAATAAAGGCCAGAAGAGCGTGGAATGATATTTTTCAAACTTTGAAAGAAAGCAATTTTCAGCCAAAGATAATATACCCTGTAAAACACAACTTTAAATGTGATGAGGAAATTAAATACTTCAATGATAAATTCAAGTTAGCAAGATAACAGGAACACAAAATCTGCACTACAGAAAATTCTCAAGGACATCCTTCATTGAGAGGAACACACAATTAACTTTCAAAACCTTTAAACAAAAAAAGTCAATAAGCACAAATCATGCCAAAAGATATCCATGATAGCACAAAACAGCAATAGTCACAACATCAGGGTCTCAGATTCACATATATATTCTAACTTGAATGTAAATGGGCTCAATGCTCCAATCAAAAGACATTATAGTGACACAGCAACATCTATGTTCATAGCAGCACAATTTACTATTGCTAGGCTATGGAAACAACCCAGATGTCCTTCACTGGAAGAATGGATCCAAAAACTGTGGTACATTTATACCATGGAATATTACACAGCAATTAGAAACAATGATATTGCAGCCTTCGAAGGTAAATGGATGGCTATGGAAGAGATCATGATGAGTAAAATCAGCTTAACCCAGAGATCTAAGGGTCGATTGTCTCCACTCATCTGTGAGGTGGGGACTAGACCCTGGACAATGAGAAAGTTGGTCTAGTAGCATGAGTTAAATCCAGATAAGATGTAATGCTTTACAATCTAATACTTTTTTTAG
>PVKS010036464.1:0-19444 GCA_004027875.1 Aplodontia rufa | reverse complement strand
ATTACTCTATAGAAAGGAAGAAATAGGGGGGTATCTCAATCCCTGACCTGAAATTATATTACAGAGCTGTAGTAGCAAAAACAGCATGGTATTGGTATCAAAACAGAACCGAAGACCAGTGGAACTGAATAGAAGATCCTGAGACAAACCCCCATATCCTTAACTATTTGCTATTTGATAAAGGGGGCAAAAGTATAGTATGGAAGAAAGATAGCCTGTTCAACAAATGATGTTGGACAAACTGGACTGCAATTTTTAGATAACTGAAGCTGGATCCTTATCTTTCGCCCTGCACAAAGATTAAATCAAAATGGATCAAAGACCTGTATATTAAGCCTACAACTTTAAACTTACTAGAAAAAGAAGTCGGGTCAACACTACAGCATATAGGAGTCAGCACCTACTTCCTTAGCAAAACTCCTATGGCGCATGCTGTAAAATCAAGAATAAATGATGGGATGCAATTAAACTAAAAAGTTTATGCACAGCTAAAGATCTAGTCAAGAGCATCAAGAGAACCTACAGAATGGGAGAAAACTTTTGCCTGCTACACCTCGGACAGAGGGCTAATATCCAGAATATACAGGGAACTAAAGAAACGAAAAACCAAATTCACAAATAATCCAATCAATAAATGGGCTACGGATCTAAAAAGAAACTTCTCACCAGAGGAAGTCCAGAAAGCCCATAAATATATGAGAAAATGCTCTACATCATTAGCTATAAGGGAAATCCAAATCAAAACTTCAATGAGATACCACTTCACTACTGTTAGATTGGCAAAAATGAAAAATTTGAACAACAGATCCTGGAGGGGCTGTGAGAAAAGAGGAACACTGTCCCACTGCTGGTGGGACTGCAAACTGGTTCAGCCACTCTGGAAAGCAGTGTGGAGAATCCCCCCAAAATCAAGGATGGAACCACCTTATGACCCAGCTATCCCACTCCTGGGTACTTTCCCAAAAGAGTTAGAATCAGCGTATTATAGTGATGTGGCTTCCTCAACGTTTTTAGCAGCTCAATTTACTATAGCTAGACTATGGAACCAACCCAGATGCCCCTCATTCGACGAGTGGATATAAAAACTTTGGTACATATATACAATGGAATACTACTCAGCCATTAGGGAAGACGATATTATAGCTTTTGATATCAAATGGATGGAGATGGAACGAATTATGCTTAGTGAAGTATCCCAATCTGAGAGACTCAAGTGCCGAATGGTTTCTCTCATTGGTGGATGCTAGAATATATGGAGAAGCAGTAGGGTAGATGGCTAACCTAACAATACTTCAAATTGAAATACTCTCAGAGTAATAGGGGGATGGCTCCCTAGAATACTTGGAGGCATAGGGTGGGGGATGGGGCGGGGGGAGGGTGTATGAAGAACTCATAGGAGACTGGAGAGTGGGAATATGGGGCAACCATCCCAGAAGCTGATGTAATTCCTCCACAAGATACCCATTTAACGCATGAGTTCTTCTGGGGGAAACTGCAACGGGTGATACCCAAGGTGGTCATCCATGTTTTGGCATTACCCCTGGACAACAAAGTATATATACATTGATTACTGTTGGTTTGATAATGTTTTCCCCTCAATTGTATCTCTATGTACTTCTAATAAAAAAAAAGAAAAAATCTTTTCAGATGCTGTGACATGGAAGATCCTAGAGGACATAAGAGAAATAAAACAATCTCATAAGGAAACATACTAACCAATTCCACTTTTATGAGGTATCTGAAGGGGTCAAACTCACAAAACTAGTTGGAACAGTTCTGAGATTTTCTGGCCCTTAGATCAGGAGGTTATGTATCATGGGGTGGATCAAATCCCACATCAAGCTGGGAATTCTTTGGAGTTGAGCTTGTTTGGGGAGAAGCAGATTGGTTGAGTCCGGTGGCCTGGATTTTCTTCAAGGATCTTCTTACAATTTTCTGTTGTAAGGGGGTATTCAGCTCTCCCTGGGCTGCAGTCCTGAGATGGTTGCTTTCTGCCAATCCACTCTCTAGATATTTCTTGGACCTGGGGCTCAGAAATTGTAGACAATTGAGTTGATCCTATTATAGATGCGTGGGTCTCTGACTGAGCCAAGGAGATTGGCTAGCCTGAGACTCGCTTCCTGAGGATCACTGGTGACCCACTCTGCACGTCTTGTGATCTTTCGGAGTCCCAAGAGCTGCTGGATTTGACTGAAACCCTCAGAAAATGGACCAGAGCATGCCAGTGCTTATGTGATTCTCCATTGCAAGCCCTAGGAGGCGCCCTGCTAGAGAGGTCCAGGCCTACACAGCCTTGGAGCAAGAAGCTCAGATGCTAAGGTGAAGCCCGAGCTGCCCCATATATTCAAAGCTTCCTGAGGCAGATTTCAAGGACAGGCTAAAGCAGAGGATCTCTCATAGAGGAATGCTCCCTCCTGTAGCAAGCTCTGTTCACAAGCTCCTCCTATTTGGGTGGGAAGGGGGATGGACCAAAGGGCAGAAGGTCGCCAACCGAGAGGTTTGGGAGCTGGAGAGGTGAATTCCAGTCTGCTACAGCCACCAGGGCAGATGGCTAGTTGGTGGGGGGGCAGTAACTTCTGTTTCTGATCTCGGGGACTGAGGCCCCAGAACCCTGCTGGGCTACCCACCCCGCCCTCAGGGACACGTCTCGCCTTCAGGGACATGTCACAATGGCAGCTGGTCGCTGCACACACAGCTATGAGTTCACTAATGTGAGTAATTAATTCCCCCAGTGCTTTATGCAAGATTAGGTAAATTACGAGCAGTCAGATCAGGGAGTTCGCAGCCAGCTGGGTTAGGGTATGTGGTTAGGAAACTCGCTCCCTTGCTCCATTTTAGATTCTGGTTTTCTGACCATGGCGGCTGAGACCCCAAGAGGTTTTTTTGCTGAGCAGCCAGCCCTGCCCTCAGGGAAACATCACAATGGGGTGCCGGCTGCTGCCGCTCACAAGAACAGCTGTAAGTTCATTAATGTGAGCAATTAATTCCCAAACTTAATTCCAAGTTCATGTATATGAAGAGCAGTCAGATCAGGGAGTTTGAGGCCCGATTAGGGTATTTGATTAGGAAACTTGCTCCCGTTTCCTCCCCTTCGGGGAAGCTCCCCTCCCCCCGGGTGTGGGGTTGGTCACACGTGTGCCACAAACTTCCTCCTTTATTTTTGTTAATGCTCCACACTATTTCTTTGGAGTTAAAAAATTAGCGGGGGAGTAATGTTCACCCACACTGGGAGCGTCTTCCTACTGTGGGAATCCGTGTGCAGTCCTACAGCGTGAGGTGACTCTCAGGAGCGTCTTGGAATCATTGCTGCTGGGGTGGCTGCCATCTTCTATCTCCTTCCATTTCTTTACAGCTGAATAATATTCCATTTTATATGCCTGTGACATTTCCTTCATCCATTCATCCTTCCAAGGACAATTAAGGTGTTTCACCTCTTGGATATTGTCAATAATGCTACAATGCATATAGGAGACAAATATATCTTTGACAACCTGATTTGTATTCTTTATGGAAAAGACCCAGGTTTAGTTACTTGATCATGGGGTAGATTCACTTTTAATTTTTTGAGGACTCTCTCTATATTTTTAACATAATAGCTATACTAATTTACCTTCCCACCAATAATGTATAAGAGTAAGAATTTTTCCACATCCTCACTAACGTCTGTTTTCTTTTGCTTTATTGAGCTTTATTTTAGATTATATCCTGTAACCTGGCTTTAACATAAAGCTTATTCAGGTTTTGTTTACATTTACTGAAAGATTATGAGAAAGTAACTATATGCTTTCCCTCTTTTTAATTTTTCAACGTTTGCTACTTTCTGATTCTTATAATCTCAACCTCTGAAAACATGTCCCTCATGCACCTCTTTATGCAAAACTGTTCACCTGCAAAACTATCATCTCTTGAACATGCCACAGGAAACTCAATCCTGGGTTCCACACTGACCTCATTCTCTCTCTCTCTCTCTTTTTTTTTTTTATCACAAGGAATCTTATCTACTTTCTTCACTCACAGCATGAAATTGTTCTCCAAATATCTTCTATTTGATTGCCTATTCATAGTTCTTAAATCATTCTCTTGGCATCCCCATGGTCATTCCCTCAGTTCAGACTCATTGCCCTTCTAAATTGCAAAAAGTGCCTCCTGATGATGGTTCTTATCCTACATACTGCTGCCCAAGCAAACTCTCCAAAACACAAATCTAGTATTTCACTCCCAAGGACACAGTTCAAATCTCCATAACAGGGCTTATGAAGCCCTTTGCTAAATATAAATTCCTTGCTACCATCTTTTAACAATAATTATTGAAGGGGCTGGAGTGGCAGCTCAGTGGTTACAGTGCTTGCTTGACATGCACAAAGTCACAGGTTCGAACCCCAGCATGACGTACACAACAAAGTGTTGGAACATTGAAAGCCACATGAAAAACTAAATAAAATTGATTCCCTTTCTCTATCCCTCACTCTGTCTCTTTCTCTCACTTTCCCTATTTTTTAAATTTATTTTTTATCTGTTTTTATTTTTTAAAATTTATTTTTTATTAGTGCATTATAGTTTTACATAATGATAGGATTAGTTGTCAAATATTCCTAGATGCACACAAATTAGCAATACAATTTGTTCAATATCCACACCCTACACCCCTCTATGTTGCTTCTCCCATCCCCTGATCTCTTGTCTTTCTTCTGGGTCCTATAATGTCCCTAAAAATCCAAATGCAATGATATAATTCTTATATCTATGAAGAACATTTTATATATACACACACACATACACACACACATATATATATATATATATATATGTATATATAGCTATAGTATATACAGTGACATTTATAACTACTTGGAATGTACCTTGCTTTCTCAGTTCCAACATTTCCCCTTCTCCTCCCTTTCTATCATTCCTTTTTATTCTTCAAAATATTTGACACTAGGATTCAACATTTACATTATTGTACAGGTATGCAGCATAGCTTGGTCAAATATCTTATAAAATATCTTGCAACTGTATGTCATGAATATTAACATTTTGCATTTTTGCATTGCTCCCATCACTCCCTGGATTTGGCTTACTTAGCCCAGCATGATTTCTTACAATGCATCCATTTAAATTTAAATTCAATGGATGCAATATCATTGTTTCTAATAGCTGAGTAGAACTCCATTGTATATATGTGTGTGTATGTGTGTATGTATGTGTATCTGTGTATATATATATATATATATATATATATCTGTGTATATATATACACAGATATATGTATATATATGTATGTGTATATATACATCAGAGCTTTTGGATCCATTCCTCCAGTAAAGGGCATCTGGGTTGCTTCCATAATTTCACTATTGTAAATTGAGCTGCTATGAACATGGATTTAGTGAGTCGCTGTAATGTGCTGATTCTAACTCCTTTGGGAAAATACCCAGAAGAGGGATAGCTGTGTCATATGGTGGATCCAAGCCTAGTTTTTTGAGGAATCTCCACACTGCTTTCCAGAATTGATGGACCAATCTGCAATTCCACCAACAGTGTGCTAGTGTTCCTATTTCCCACAACATCTCCAGCATTTTTTATTGTTTGTATTTTTCATCTTTGCCAATCTAACTGGAGTGAGAAATCTTAAGGTAGTTTTGATTTGCATTTCTCCAATTACTAGTGATTTAGGACACTTTCTCATGTATTCATTGGCTTGCTCAACATCCTCTGTTAAGAAGTTTCTGTTTAGCTCTCTGGCCCATTTATTGATGGGATTGTTTGTATTTTTTTTACTGAGTTTTTTGAGTTCTTTATAAATTTTGGATATTAGCTCCCTGTCAGAGGGATCACAGGCCATGATTCTCTCCCATTCTGTAGGTGGTCTCCAAACTGTTTTGACTTTTTCCTTGGCTGTACAGAAACTTTTTAGTTTAATGACATCCCACTCATTGATTCTTGACTGTACTTCTCTCACTTTGAGTCTTGTTGAGGAAGTTGTCGCCAACTCCCGTATGCTGGAGTGTTGGTCCTGATTTTTCTTCTAGCAATTGTAGGCTAGCTGGATGGATTCCTAGTTCCTTGATCCATTTAGATTTGATTTTTTTTGCAAGGTAAGAGATAAGAATCTAATTTTAATTTTCTGGAAGTGGCTGTCCAGTTTGTCCAGCACCATTTGTTGAATAGGATGTTTCTCTTCTGTGTTATGTTTTGACCCCCTTTGTCAAAAATTAGTTGTTTAAAGATTTGTGGGTTTGTCTCAGTCTTCTATTCTATTCCATCAGTCTTCATTTCTATTTTGATACCAGTACCATGCTGTTTTTTAATACTATAGCTCTATATAGCATCATTTTAGATCTGTTATTACAAAATCACTTATTTTGTTTTTCTTGCTTAGTAATGTTTTGGCTATTCTATGTTTCTTGTTCCATATCAATTTGAGAATTGCTTTTTCTATATCTGGAAAGAATGACATTGGAATCTTGATGCGGATTGCATTGAATCTGTGTAGTGCTTTTGGCAGAATGTCCATTTTAATTATATTTATTCTTCCTAACCAAGAACACGGAACATCTCTCCACCTTCTCAGTTCTTCTGCAATTTCTGTTTTCAGTGTTCAATAATTTTCCTTGTAGAGGTCTTTTACTTCTCTTGTTAGATTAATTCCCAAGTATTTTATTATTTTAGAGAATATTGTCAATTGGACCAATTTCCTAATTTCTTCTTCTGCCCTAACATTCTTGGCATATAGGAAAGCTATTGATTTATGGGTGTTGATCTTGTAGCCTGCTACTTTGTCAAATCTGTTTATTACTTCTAGCAGTTTTCTGGTGGAGTTTTTTTTTAGATCTTCCAGATATAGGATCATGTCATTAGCAAAAAGGGATCGTTTGACTTCCTCCCTTCCTGTTCTTATCCCTTTGATTTCCTCCTCTTGCCTGATTGTTCCAGCCAGGGTCTTGAGGACTATATTTAATAAAAGTGGTGAGAGCAGGCAGCCTTGTTTTGTTCCCGAGTTCAGTGGAAATTCTTTCAACCTTTCTCATTTAGTATTACACTAGCTGAGGGTTTGGTATTTATGACCTTTTCAAAATTAAGATAAGTTCCTTTTATCCCTATTTTCTCTACAGCTTTGAGCATAAATGAGTACTGGATTTTATCAAAGGCCTTTTCTGAATCTATTGAGATGATCATATTGTTTTTTGTCCTTAATTCTGTTTAAGTAATGAATCATATTTATTGATTTGCATATGTTGAACCAGACTTGCATACCTGGAATGAAGCCCATTTGATCATGAAGAATCATTTTTTTGATGTGTTTTTTGAATATGGTTTGCAAGAACCTTATTTTTGTATCGATATTCATGAGGGATATTGTTCTGTAGTTTTCTTTTTTCAATGTGTCTTTGTTGGGTTTTGCTATCAGAGTTATGGTTGCTTCATAAAAAGTGTTTGGAAGAGTTCCCTCTTTTTCAATTTCTTGGAATGGCTTAATAAGGAGAGGTGTTAGCTCTTCTTCAACGATGTATTAAAACTCCACAGAGAATCCATCAGGGCTTTTCTTCTTTGAAAGACTTTTAATTGCTGTATGGATTTGGTTCCTGTTATTGGGCTGTTTAGGATTACAATTTCATCCTGTGTCAATTCTTCTTTGAGATGTTATTTCTGCCTGGGTCCTCATGTTGCTCTACTTTTTGGTTCCAGGCCCAAGGTTGCAAATGTGAACATATTGGATTGCTGGGTGTCAGATAGGCAGTGCTGCTCCACGCAGGGAACCACCTCTGGTTGGACCTGAAAAGGGGCTGCTCTGAATCTGGGTTCTACTGGTCATGTCTTGAGCGCCTTCTAGCAGGACTCAAACAGGCCCCAATAGGCACACAGATCATCTGGTAGTTGGAGTTGCTCCAGTTGGGGAACCTCCCTTGGTTGGTTGGTCCTGAGCTTCTCTTAATGTGGACCCTACCAGTTATATCCTGAACACCATCCAGTGGGACTCAAACATGTCCAAACCAGAACTGGGGCATCAGGTAGGTGGGGCTGCTCTAGGCAGGGAAACTCCCCTGGTTGGTCCTGAGTAGGGCTGCTCCCATCAGGGTCCTACTAGTTGTGTCCTGAACACCTTCAGAAATGTGAGGTGTTAGGTAGAAGGGGCTGCTCCCGGCCTTATTTTGTCTTTTGATAACATCCATTCCAACAGCTATGAGGTGATACTCCCTGTGGTTTTGATTTGCATTTCCCTATCACCTAAATTTATGAAATCCATTACTAATTTTTAATCAGCTCCTTGCAATGTCCCTGGCCTCACTCCAGAAAAGATGAGGCAACCTGGAGAAAAAGGGAAGAGGAGTTTATTCCAGTCACCTGAAGGCCCTTATCCTTCCCTCTTCAGGGCCTGGAGGAAGTAGAGTCCTTGTGAGCATCCCCTGAGCTCAGGACCAGGCTGTCCTCCCCCTCTGTCCCCAGGCTCTCCCATCCTCACTGCATCCCAACACCACAGGGACCAGGTGAGGAATTTGAGGTGGGCCTGAGGCCCAGCTGGTGGGGAGACAGGAACCCAGCTGGCCTCAGCCTACAGGTACCAGGATTAGCTGAGGCCAGGAGGGAGGTGTGGTGGGCTGGCTCAGGCACAGGCAGCCTCCACTCCTTGTCCACACTGCTTGGCCTTGCTTGCTAGGCTGTAGTAATAGGTCTGCATGCACTGCTCCATCATCTCCAAGTTTGGACGATCCTCCCACCTGCAGGCAATGAGAGAGAGCCAGGCCCACTCAGTCCATCTCCAGCCAGAAGGTGATGGTGCACCAGGCTTGGCTGTGGTGGAATATTCTGTAGATGCCTGTGAGCTCTGATTTATGGTGTTATTTAGAATGGAGAACTCTTTAATTTTTTTTGCTTGTTGATCTATTCGTTGGTGATAGGGAAGTGTTAAAGTCTCCCAGTACTATTGTGTTGAGGTCCACAAATGGTTTTATGTATTGCGGTAATTTTTCCACATAGTTGGGGGTATTGGTGTTTGGAGAGTATATATTTACTATGATTATTTCTTCCTCTTGTATGGTTCTCTTTACTAAGATGTAGTGGCCATCTTTATGTCTTTCAATTATTTTATGTTTGAAATCCACTTTAATGGATATAAGAATTGCAACTCCAGCTTGGTTTCTTGGTCTGTATGCCTGGTACAGTTTTTTCCATCCTTTCACCCTTAATCTGTGGGTCTCATTGGCTATAAGATGGGTTTCCTGCAAGCAGCATATTGTTGGATTTTGGTTTTTTTATTGAGAAATTTATTTGTTGAACTTATCATATACGTTTTTAATGAAATAATATCATATATATATATAGATTCTGAAGATTAGATTTACCCCCAAGAGTACCCTCCCTAATTACCCACCCTTATCCCTCCCTTCCCCTTCCCACAATATTTCTGAAAATGTATTAGGTTGTATAACGTTACAATTTATCCGGATTTAACACATGATAATAGACCTCCTTTCTCAATGCCCAGGGTCCAGTTCCAGCCTCCACAGATGAATGAAGACATTTGACCCTTGGTTCTCTGGGTTATGTTGATTTCACTCAGCATAATTTCATCCATAGCCATCCATTTGCCTTCAAATGCTGCAATATCATTGTTTATAATTGCTCTGTAAAATTCCATGGTATATATGTACCACAGCTTTTGGATCCATTCATCCAGTGAGGGACATCTGGGTTGTTTCCATAATCTAGCAATAGTAAATGGAGCTGTTATGAACATAGATAATTGCTATGTCACTATAATGTGCTGATTCTAAATCCCCTGGAAAATACCCAGGAGTGGAATAGCAGGATCATATGGTGGTCCTCATCCCTAGTTTTTTGAGGATTCTCCACACTGCTTTCCAGAGGGGCTGTACCAGTCTGCAGTTCCACCAACAGTGTGCTAGTGTGCCTATCTCTCCACAGCCCCTCCAGCATCTATTATTGTTTATTTTCTTCATTTTTGACATTCAGATTGGCATGAGGTGATATCTTAATGTAGTTTTCATTTGCATTTCTCTGATTATTAGTGATTTAGAGCACTTTCTCATGTATTCATTGGCTTGATCAATGTCCTTTGTTGAGAAGTTTCCATTTAGCTCTTTGGCCCATTTATTAATTGGGTTGTTTGTGTTTTTTTTTATCCTATCTGCTAGTCTGTGTCTTTTTATTGGTGCATTGAGACCATTCACAATCAGTGTTATAATAGTTATGTGTTTGTGGTTCATAGTCATTGTGTATTATTAGTAAGTTCTTTACTGTCTTTGTTGGGTATTGATAAAATGTACCTTTATTGAATTTCGTCTGTGGATTTTGAGTATTGTTTGATCATTCTTCTACCTAGAATTTAACTTTGAGCAGTCTTTGTAAAGCTGGTTTTCTGCTCATGAATGCTGCCAGTTTGATCTTATCATGAAAGGTCCCCCCCCAACCCCCTCGGAATTTGAAGCTCAGTTTCGCTGGTTATAATAATCTCGGCTGCATGCTGTGGTCATGGTCATTCACACATTGAAAGATCTCCTTTCAGGAATTTCTTGCTTCCAGAGTCTGAGCTGTAAAAAGTCAGATGTAATTCTTATTGGTTTGCCTTGACTGTGATTTGGTGTTTCTTCCTTGCACCTTTTAATATTCTTTCCTTGATATCCCTGTTTTGCATTTTGAATATGATGTGCCTTGGTGAGTTTCTCACTTGATTAGGCCTATTGGGTGTTCTATAAGCTTCTTGGATAAGCATATCTGACTCTATTTTTATATGAGCAAAATTTTCTTTAGCAATTTCCTTGAAAATATTCCTTATCCCATTCATTTGTGTTTCAATTTCTTCCTGTATCCCAATGACTCCTTGAGTGTTTCTTTTCATTTCATCCCAGACATTTTTAAAATTGTTTGTGTTCTGTGAATTTTTTTTCTTTTTTGTGTTCCATGCCCTCTATCTTGCTTAGCCTGTCCTCACTGCTAGAAATTCTTTCTTCAAGAGCTGAGGTTCTGTTTTCTATAGAAGTTGTCTATTATTAAATTCTTCCATGATTCCTCTCCTGTAATTGAATGCAGGTTTAGCTCTGTTACTTCCTTTTTGAGTATGTCTATTGCTTTGATAATAGAGTTTTTTTTTTTTAATTTCTTCAGTTTTCTCACTTAGTAGTCTCTTAATTATATCTCTTTTTTAGCTCACTGAGGAATAATCTTTTCTTCCCATGGCACAATTGCAAGCCTAACTGCCATGCTCTTTAGAACAATGGCTGCTGGCATATTTCTCCTTTTGCTGCTCTTTTGACTTTTCTCTGTTGGGAACATAGCAAAGCTAGCCCAAGTGTTAATGTCAGATGATGACATTTGGCAGTATAGATTCTACACCAGCATTAGCCCACCAGTGAACTGGCTCTAGAATTGGGAAAAGGTAAAAAAAAAACTTAGTTAGCCAGGATTTATTAAACATGTACTTTGTCCCACTAAAAGAACTTAGAGATTTTATATTATCCAGAGACAAACATGAATCTTTAAAAATTAAATATCTTTGGGATATAGTTCATAATACAAATATGAGGAGACTTCTAGAGAAGAAGGCAGTGATGTCTTCATTAATATATAATTAAAAATAAAATATAAATCACTACAATTAATTTGTCACAAGCCCTCTTGCTCTTCTGCCACACTGACCAGGTATTAAAATCTGTCTGTTGTTGTGTTCAAGCTAGACCATCCACACTTTCTGCACTCCACTTGTGAATTCAAGACAATTTCCAAACATTTCTAATGGTAGAATTGAATTTTTAAAACTTAAAAAGCAAACCTGTGAATGTTTACTCTTGGAAAAATATGAATGGGAAAAGTCCCTTTTAAATATAAGGGGATATTTAATGGTTCCAGGTATTAGGGCACAAATATTGGTCATTTTACCTCATAGAACTTACAATTTATTCTTCAAAGGAATAGCATTCAGCAAAACAAGAGAAGAAATTACACATATATCTATAAACATGTATGGGTCTCATAAGTACCCTGGAAAGCAAAAGAAGGTAGCCATAGAAAGTTATATAGGGCATGATTCTATTTCTATGAAGTTCAAGATAAAGATGAATTAAGCAGGGGTGATGGAAGTCATACTAATGATATCTTTGGTGATGAAAATAACTAGAGAGGGGACTTGAGAAAGCTTATGGAGTGAAATGAAAGTTATCGATCTTGATCTTGTGTGTGATTCCATATTGCATTTTACTGTACATAATCAGAAGTTTAAAAACACACTATCACTTTCCTTTTTTGATTTGTAATGCTTTTATTAGTGCATTACAGCTTTTCATGATATTGAAATCATTTTGAACTAATCATACATGCATGGAATATAACTTGCTCCACTCAGTCCCCAGTAGCTCCTCTTGCTTTTCCCTCCACTCTCCACCTTCCTCTACTCTAGTGATCTTTCTTCTATTTATTTATAGTTTTTTTAAAAAATAGCTATTTATAGATACACATATAGGTGAAATTCACTGTGGCATATTCATATATGTAACAGTATAATTTATTCAATTTCATTCTGTTCTACTTTCGCCCATCCCTTCTCCCTCTCCTTAATCCTGCTCTACTTCACTGATCTCCTTTCTATTTTCATAAGATTCCTCCCTGCTTTTCTTTTTTATTATGCTCTAGCTTCCACATATGAGAGAAAACCTTTGACCCCTGACTTTCTGAATCTGGCTTATTAATTTGGAATGATGTTCTCCAGATCCATCCATTTGCCAGGAAATGCCATATTTCCATTCTTCTTTATTGCTGAGTAAACAACATCATGTAGATGTGTAGATGTTCCATATTTTCTACATCAACTTGTGTACAGAGACACACCTGGGCTGGTTCTTTAACTTCGCTATTGTGAATGATTTGCTTTTAAGTTCTGCTTTATGGTTCTTCATTTTCCTTTAATAATTGAATCTTAGCAATTTAATAATTGAATCTTAGTTTTCATAAATTCACATTTTTTATTTCTTCTGGGGTTCCAAATTTCAATAATAACACTCAATTTCCTTTAGTTTCTTTGGAAAAATAACTCTGAACTCTTGATCACCCTTTGACAGGGTCCCTAAAACCACCAGTCTTCCAAATTTGCCTGAAAGACACACCAAACTTAGGAAAGCTATTATATTACTGGGTTTGGTTTATCATAGTGATTTTTATCACAGTGATGTGACATGTATTAGATCATCCATCAAAGTAAAATTTGCATTAGGGAAGTCCCCAAGTAACCAAATACAATTTCTTATTTGTGTTCTCCCAGTGAAGTGGCAGCTGAAAGGGTGACAACATTGTACAAGGTATTGCTCTCTATGGATGCTCATCTGAGACATGGTGTCAGGGGCTCTGTGGGGGTCACACATGTAAGGCATATGGCTGCTCAGAGTTCAGCACCCTCACCTTTGTTCTCCTCCAACCTGAACACAGCAGGTCTTTACCTTAGGGCTTCAGGTATACCGAAACAGTCTTAGGAAGAATATTCCAAGAGTTCAGGAGTTTCCTTCCAAGTCTTTCTTTGGAATGTGTGGGAATTTAGCAACTCAAGCCTGTGTGTTTAACCCTTTCCAGGCCCATTTTGACATTGATATCCAGTTAGGTTCAAGAATATAGATTTTTGCCTTTTATATATTTCTTAGAACGAGCTCTCTAATCCTGGTCTCTAATCCTGGTCTTTTTACTATTCCCAACCTTCACCATAATTGTCTTATAAATTCTCATAGGAATCAAATTGAATCTGCCACCCTTTTCCTACTTACCCAACCAGATCATCCATATTCTTTCCAGAATCATCTAAAAATCAAATTTGATAATGTCATTGCTCTTTTAAAACTCCACTTTTCTGATAATTATCTGAATGTCCATAATGTCCACAATCATTTTTTTTCTGATGGTACTGAGGATTGAATCCAGAGCTACACTACCACTGAGCTACCTTTCCAGTACTTATGTTTGTTATTTTGAGAGAGGATATCTCTAATTTGCTGAGATTAGTCTCAAAATTAATCCTCCTGCCTCAGTCTCCCAAGTAGCTGGGATTACAAGCATGCATGACCCTTCTTTCTTTATGTGTTTTTTAAAAAGCAGTACTCATGGGGCTGGAGCAGTGGCTCAGTGCTTACGGTGCTTGCCCGGCATGCACAAGTATGCGGGTTCAAACCCCAGCAACCCATGTACGCAACTAAGTGTCAAAGCAACTTAAGCCATGTGAAAACTCAATAAAAATTGATTCTCTCTGTTCTCTCTCTCTCTCTCTCTCACTGTCCTTCTCTGTTTAAAAAAATAAAAAGCAATACTGTAAAACTCAACTTATTAATCTGGAAAGCAATAGTAAATATATATGTAAGTAAGAAAAAAATTACAAAGCTTTACATGTATTATGTTCTTGTGTGTATACATGTGTGTTTGTATGGATAATCTTGGAAAAGTTGTCACCAGATATTATCAGTAGTTATCTCTGGGCATTTTAGAAAACTGTGCATTTTATGATTGTCAGGCATAGCATCTGAGTGTTTGGATGTTTTTTTCCAATGATCATGTGGTAATTTACAATAAAAGACAATAAAGTTATTAAAGACATATAGTTCTCCATTTGTGCAAAGGTTTCAACTGCCTTAGTGTGGACTGAAACTTGCAAGTGTCTCTGCTTGGTTGTCATATCTTCTGAAGCTTTAAACTGCAGACCCACTTGGAGTCATACTGAACTCACAGCAATCCCCAGAATACCTCTGCTTGGACAGGTCTTGATGGCTTTATATTTCTATCTTTTAAAAATTTTATTGGTTCTTTTTAGTTCATATAGCATCAGGATTTATTTTGACATAATTATAAATAATGGAATATAATTAGCTCTAATTCATTCCTTCATACTCCTTCTTTCCCTTTCTTTTCCCCTCCCCCAGTTCTCTTCCATCTACTCTACAGATGTTTTTGCTATTTACTGTTACTTTTTTTTAAATGATTTAATTACTGTTTTGTTGATGTACTTGATTGTAGTATATTTATATAATGTATAGGAAATTTAGGACAGATTCATTCCACTGTTATTTCTTTATTCTGTCACTCCTCCCTCCCTCTCAAACCCCTTCATCTAGTCCACCAATTTTTCTTCATTTTGATGGAAGCCCCCATTTTTTCCTTTCTCTCTCTTTTTGTATCCCTTTAATTTGGACTAGCTTCTGCATATCAGAGAAAATATTTGACTGTTAACTTTTCATGTCTGGCTTATTTCACCTAGCATGGTGGTCTCCACTTCCATCCATTTACCAATAAATACCATAATTTCATTTTCTTTATGATTAATGCTCCATTGTGTAATATACCATATTTTCTTTATCCATTTTTCTGTTGAAAGGCATCTAGTTTGGTTCTATAGGTTAGGTATTGTGAACTGTGCTGCTGTAAACATTCATGTGTCTGTATCTCTATTGTATGCTGATTTTAGATCTTTGGGACATATAATGAAGAGTGGGATAGCTGGGTCATGTAGTGGTTCCATTCTGTTTTTTTTTTTTTTTGGGTGGAATCTCCACACTGCTTTCCAGAGTAGTTACACTAATTTGCAGCCCCACCAACAATGCATGAATGTTTATACCTAAAAACCTGAAAAGTCTGTCCCTTCTTTATCTGGAAATGGTCTAGGAACCTTCAAAACCAGATAAAACATTACCTCCATTGGGAATGCTTTTCTAAAGTCCCAGAAAGAATTAGACTCAGTGTCACCACGGCTCTTTGTCAACATTTGCTTTAGAAAATTTATTCTATGAAATCACCAATTTGTTTTATTGTTTCACTTGGTCTTGAATCTTCAAGGTAAAAAACCATCTTTTTTCAATGCTTGTATTTCAGTGCTTTTCACAGTGCCTGAAAAAATGCTGTTCAATACTTCGAAAAAATTTCTTTAAAAATGATCTTTTTACAATGAGATATGTAAAAATTAATTGTCCTATTTTCTTCCTGCTATTATCATTTATAGAATTTAGCTTCTTATGTCAAAAATGTCCTTCCTTCTGCTCCAAGAACAGTATTCAGTAGGTTGTGCATACTTGATTTGTGATTTCAGATGCTACCATTGTTTAGAATGTTTGATTCAATTTCTAATTTCAGTGGCAGTTATGTCTCGGTCTCTTGTATTCAAATATTTTTTAAAATCGAATATTTCTCAAAATTTCTATCTCAATTTGTTCAGAAACAATGAAGAAACACAAATAAAATTTGAAAGAGAAATGATATTTAATATTATATTTTCCTTGGTTTTTGTTGCTAGATAAAAATATTTAGAGTTACTTGTTTGTCCCCCTCTACTTTTTTTTAACCATTCAAGTAAAATTATTTGTGGAACAACTTTGTAGAAATTGCCATCTATATAAATATCGTAGTTTCTATATCATGTCCAAGGCTAGGGCTGTTTTTAGTTATAGCATTCATCTGAATGATGAAGGGCCATGGCTAGTAATAAATCTATTAAATTAAGGAAGAATGAGTTGTGGAACTTAGAGAAATATGTTCCAGGCTTTTAAGATGAGGAAAACAGACTGGAATCAAAGGTTTCCTTACTCACAACTATCCTTTTGAATATAAATTATATACACATATGCATATGTGTAAATATATATACATATATTATGTACATAAAATATACATACAATAATATACAAAATATACATAGCTATAGATATAATTTGCACATGAATTATGTCTATATGTATAATTTGTGCATGTGCATTGGTTAATTTTGTGTGTCAATTCGATAGCACAGCAGTACCCAGATATGTATTTAAACATTCTGGATATACCTGAGACACTAGTTTTTGATGACACTGATATGTGTATTGATAGTTTGAGTAAAGCATGTTTTCCTCCCTAATCTTGAAGGTCTGAATAAAAATAAAAAGACTGACTCTCATTAAAGGAAAATTCCTACTGTGGGACTATCTTCAAACTAGGACATTATCATTTTTTTCCAATGGACACAAAGTGAGACTTCAGCTCTTCCTGGGTCAAGTCCGTAGCCCTTCAGATGAGTTCGCTATCAGGCCTTATTTGGGCTGGAAATGTATGATCGACTCTCCTGAGTCTCCAGCTTACTGATTTGCCCTGAACCCTACTTTTTCCATGTGCTCCTTATGTTTCTAGAATTTATATAATTTCCACATGAATGGGCTGAACACAAAGATGTATAAACTCACTTTCTTCAACTCTTCAGTTTTACAGCTATTTTAATTTTATATGTCAATATAGGCTTAATATCCTCTACCTGAATTGCTTGGGACATGAAATGTTTAGGATTTCAAATATCTACAGATTTTGTAATATTACATATACATAATGAGATATCTTGGGAATGAAAGCCAAGTCTAAGCACAAACTGAATTTGTTTCTTGTGAAATTTATACCTGCAGACTAAAGGTAGATTCATACTATAGTTTGGCCAATGTTTCAGTCATGACCCATCACGTAAGGTCAGTTGTACACTTTTCCATTCATGGCATTGTGTCAACACTCAAAAAGTTTTGGACATTTTGTACAATTTTATATTTTCAGGTTAGGTGTGCTTAATCTGTACTGGTTGACTATAAAGTTGGATAATTTCATTTGTTTGAATTCTGCATTTTTACAGAAAACATTTTTTCAGTGTTTCAATATTTTGTGTTAAGTATGCTTGCTTTAAAATTTGGCTGGAATCCACATCATGACAAGGTTTCTGTCATTTCAAGTTTTATAATAAAAGTATTGAAAAGCTCCAGTTGAGACATGTTGGCAGAAAAATGTGTTGTCTGTCCTTTAAATTTCAAATTAACAGTACATATTTTAGGCACAGGTGCCAATAGGAGTATAAAAGGTCAACCAAAAGAAACATTCTCTCCCTTAAAAATCTGTTAATACTGAACTGGAACAAGGGATATGGTGGAATAATGTCAAAAAAAATAAAAAAAGAAAGAAAGCAGAAATACTCTGTTTAAATCATAATTCTCCGGACAATGGAGTTATATGTTATCATTTGGGATCCTGAGATGTGTGTCCAGTCTGGCCTCAGATTACATAAATAAAATATTTAAGCTGGTCTCAAAATGTCCTTTTACATTTCTCTTTCTTTTTTTTCACATTTCCCTTCTGCACCATGTCATCTTGGACCTCATTGTTACTGATTTCATTTTTCGACTTCCAAGTCTTCCTGTATTGTCTCTCAAGAAAATGACTTGCATTCCACCTCCATTTCCCTGAGCATTATTTCCCTACTTAACTCTTATACATATGCTTGCAATGTGCAAGATGCCCTTCTAAGTGTTTTACTTATGCTTATTTAAAGCAGCCCTCTAACCTAGAGGGTACACCACTTTAAAGATGAGTAAACCAAGACACAGGCAAGTGGATTTCCAAAGGCCACATGGAGAGCAGAGTCAGCTTTGGAAGTCAAGCTACGAGGTTCAGATTCTTGTCATCTCCAATGGTGACAAGACAGAGTGTACATGTGCTAATCTTTGACTACTTCTTGACTCTACGTTACAGGTCAATGTCCCACATACTCCCTCAAAGGAGCATTAAACTTATAATGGGTGTGTTTGAGAAGTAATAGCAATGGCTGATGATTTATCTTTAGTATTGTTTTTCATTCTTCATTCTATTCAGTGAGGAAACAGAAGTACCTGGAAATTATCAATTTGCTTAACATCATGCTAACTTACAAATGTTTGATCTTGGATTCACACTCAGATATAGCTGAATTCCAAGCTTTATTTTAGCTTCTGCTGTGTAAAATCAAAACACATTTTTTTGTTTGAAGTTCCAACCATCCATGTACAACAATCTTCTCTCCCTTCTCAGGAAGATCGAAGACAATCCTCAGTCTTCCTGCTTGAAACTTTTCCCTTCCAACTGACTGAATGCAAGTCTTTAGCAGTTTGTTCTAACTTTATGCTTATTGTACTTTTACTTTCCTTTTAAAGCCACTATTTTCAATTATGTTTCTACCTGTGTACTTATTTTTAAGTCATCAAATAGTTCTTTGAGAATATTATCATCTGAATATATACATGAACAAAACAGAGGTGACTCCTACTTTCAGAGAGATAACAATGGAAATATAAAACAAACTATAGATTTTTATCATCCACAATAATAGATCTAGGTACCAATAGTTCCTATAACTTTCACACTAAGTTTCCCTTCCTTTATTTATTTTTTTAATTTTTATTTTATTTTATTTTTTTCCACATTTATTAGAAGTATATAGCTACACAAGATACAGATGAGGGGGAAACATTGTCAAAACAGTAGCAATCAATGTGTATAAACTTTGTTATCCAGGGGTAATGCCAACGCATAGATAAACTACTATGGGTTTCATCTGTTGCAGTTTCCCCCAAAAGAACTCAAGTGTTAAATGGGTCTAATGGAGGAATGACTTCGGCTTCTGGGATGGTTCCCCCATCTTCCCAAT
>PVKS010036463.1:0-19321 GCA_004027875.1 Aplodontia rufa | reverse complement strand
TCCCAGGGTTACAGTAAAGTCACTTCTGTGCAGCTGTTGTTGGCTGCCCTTCCTGGTGGCAGTGGCTGTGGCTAGCAATGGCCTCTGTGTGTGCTCAGGTAGCACAGCCCGGAGCCTAAAATTGGGGCTATCTTTCTCTTTGCCACCTCTCCCAATGCTGCCCTGATCCGCAGGCTTTCCTATGATGGTAAAGTGGATTGCAAACCAGACCAGGCCACCACAGTGACCGTCATCAGTTATCACAACTGGTGGCCTTGTGGTGATGGAGTCCTGGGCTATTGCCCTTCACACCGGCTTGTCCCGTACCTCAGTGCCTCTACCTCGCCTTCTTCCTGTATTTTTGGCAGGAGTGGTCTGGGTCCCCTTGTGGCCTGGCCACACCTGGTGTCAGGCTCAGGGAGACAGTGGAACAGTGTACAACCCTGCAGGCCACATCCGGTCACAGCAGGTAGGCTGAAGGTCATGGTAAACCAGGTGCGTCCACATGACTGCATCCCGGCCACTGTCCTTGGGACCGGGTAAGGCAAACTGCTGGGTATGGGAAGAGGCACGGGGACTCCTGTTTATGTTTAGTTTTAGCTCATTCTTTTACATTTCCAGCCCTTGAATATCTTTTATATTATACAGACATCCTTTGTGTCCAAGGGGTTTAGTTCCAGGATCCCCCACAGCTTCCCAAATCCAAAATGTCCAAGTCCCATATAGAAAATGATGTAGTTTTTGCATATAACCTACATGCAGATAAGGTGACGAATGCGGCTGGAGCAGTGACTCAGCTGTTTCAGTGCTTGCCTGGCATGCGCGAAGACCAGGGTTCAAACCCGCACAACAAACTGTCGGAGCAATGAAAGCCACATGAAAAACTAAATAAAGTTGATTCTCTCTCTTTCTCTCACTGTCCCCCTCTCTCTCTCTGTTTTAAAAAAAGTATTTAAAAAAGATGAATTATAATACCTAGTACAATGTAAATAGTTGTTACTGTATTGTTAAGAAAAAAATGAAGAGGGAAAACAGTCTGTACATGCTCAATACAGATACATTTAAAAAATATTTCCAATCTGCTGTTGGTTGAATGTGGAGCTGAGGATATGGAGAACTGGCTGAATTTAACACACTGGATCAGAAGTATATGTTTATCCCTCAATAGTCAAAAATGGTGGTGGTGACGTTTTCTAATCCGTATTTATAAAGACCTTGCATAAAGAAAGTTTTGAAAGCATTAATCTCATCGGCAATGGTTATGGATCATCCGTGGTGAGCCCAGAACAGGGCTACTGCCGTGGGAATTTCTGAAGGCAGAACGGAGGGTAGCAGAGTCAGGCGGGCTGGCTTTGAATGACAAGCTGGGAGAATATTTATAACCCACATCACAGAATATAAAAAGCAATGTGCAAATCCACCAGAAAATGACCGACAGTCTAACTGGAGGGAACGAGCAGAAGCAATCACAGAAAGGAGCAGCCCATGGCTGTCAAGAGTCCTGGCAAGACTTGCCTGGCAAGACTTGCCTGGCACGCGTGGGGACACAGGTTCAAAGACCAGAACCGCGTATGCAACAAAGTGTCGAGCAACAAAAGCCACATGAAAAACTAAATAAAATCGATTCTCTCATTCTTTCTCACTGTTCCTCTCTCTTTAAAAAAAAAAAAAAAAGAGTCATTATAAGAGTCCGGCACAGTGGTGCACACCTGTAATCCCAGCAGCTCAGGAGGCTGAGGCAGGAGGATCACAAGTTCAAAGCCAACCTCAGCAACTTAGTGAGGCCCTGAGCAACTTAGCAAGATACTTTCTCAAAATAAAATACAAAAAGGGCTGGGGACGTGGCTCAGTGGTGAAGAGCTCCTGGGGTCAATCATCAGACAAGCTGACGGTGCACTCTGATGCCATTTTGTCTCCTTGGGGATGACCAAAATCCAAGGACACTTTGTTGATGAAGGGGAGGGGCTGGCAAGAGCATCAGCCAGGACAGCTACAGCTGCAGAACCACACGCCCACAGCCTCGGGTGAGCTGCTCAGCATCTGGGAATTCACCTAGGACAACACGCCACGCATGCCCACCCGGCGGAGCACTAGCTGAGCCCGAAGGATCAGGAGTTCTGTGCCTGCTGCTGCTCAGTAGTCAGGGCTATGACTACTGTAAACGAGGAGGAGAAAATGATCTGTACATACACAAGGACAAATCTTTGGAGGCAAGTGAGGTCCCCTCGCACTGTCTCCTTGCAGAGCTGAGCCGTGCTCCTTCCGGTGTGAACTGTGAAGCCACGGGAAGGCTGGCATTCCCCGTTGTCCAGAACCCTTGTTCACACAGCCCTGAGCTCACCTGGCGGGTCCCCTGGAGCACAAGACTGCTGAGGGAGCCATGGCCTCACATGCTCCCTGTGCCAGTGAAGCTGGCTGCCCTTCATTGTCCTTCTGGAGCCTCAGGAACAAAATGCATGGCCCACAGGGGCATGGAGGCCACGTACAGCTCCAGCACCATGCTGGACATGACAGGCAGGGGCCACTAGCAGTGGAAGGGAAGATAGAGGGCTGACACACAGCATCACAGGGGACAGTGCCTGCATTGCCTACATAAAAACGGAAGAGACCCACAGATCTCCCCCCATCCCCCGGGGACCAAATACTGGCCACTCTCAGTTAGCCTAACGCCCCTACCCAGCAGAGGCCCGGGAAGGTGGGCACAGGGTGACACTCCTGCATAGAGTTCGGCAGCCTCCTAAGGTTACAACTTCATTTACCCTCTCCTGAGGGCCATTGGCAGGCAGGGAGGCTGGAATTCACGCATTTTCCACCTTGGGCAATGTTGGAAGTTTCAAATCACCCTTGGGGGCAGAGGGCAGGAGGTTAATTCACACAAGGTCCGAACAGTGGTGGAGACTGGGACCCAGCCACCGTGGGAAGTTATTCTCTGTCTTGCGTGGCAGGGTCGTGACAGGATTCTGAAACTCAGCAGTGAGGCTGGACACTGTCACCCAGGGTGTCCCCAGGGAGAGGATGGGTAGACAGCGGCATGTAAGTCACTTGCTTTTCCCTGGCCTCTTGGGGAAAGCAGCTGGTTGCAAGTCACAGGCAGAGCAGAGGGTGGGCAGCGGGGGCTTGGGAAAGCTGGACAAAGGGAAGGAGAGAAAAGACACTGGAGAAGCTGGCCACGGCGGTGGGGCGGGTTGTTGGGAGGGACGCCCTGGTGTATCTCAGTTACTCACCTGCCCTTTCAACAAACGTCAATTGAGTCCGTACAAAAGATCTGTCTGGTAAAATTCAACCCTGCTTCAAAGTCTAATGCCCATCCGCAGCTCCACCACACACACACACACACATGTACACATGCACGTGCACACATGTACACATGCATTCACATGTACACACATACGTGTGCATGCATGCACAACATGGCACATACAGGCACGCATGTACACACGCACTGCACGCACGTATACACATGCACTTACATATACACATATACATGCGCGCACACACAAGCACACACACATATACCTTACACAGGTCCACTGACGACCAGATTATATTGACTGAGACTAAGAAAAGTATCAAGTTGATAGAGGCAAATGGATTTTATCATCGTCTGCAAATCTAATCTTTTGCAATTTTTGATTTTTTTTAAAGCAGTTTCAGGTGCTCGGCTGAGTAGGGCCCAGAAAGCTCTGTGTTTTCTGGGGGTGGGGCGCCAGGCAGTGCAGATTCTGGGCCCTACGTTGGGGTTTACAGTCAGAGCCCTGGGGACTGAGACTCGGGAGGAAGTGAGGGAAGCCAGGTGGGCACAGAGAGGCTGAACTGAGTGCAGCTGTAAGACTCCTCAGTCCACCCCACAGGAGCTGTGAGCCAGAGTGGCCTTGAATCAGGGACTCTACCACAGGACACCTAGCAGAGTGAGCATCCTGGTTCTGCAGGAAGCACGGGGCGGGGGCACCCACTGCAGATCTCCCCCTGCCTCAGGACCTGTGTGCCTGCTCCTCCCCTGCCAGGAGAGCACCTGGGATTCAAACAGCTTTGTCTCCTCTTCATGCTAGTCTCTTCTCAAACGTCCTCTTTATTTTTTATTTTTTGGTAGCAGTGATTGAACCCGGGGTGCTTAACCACTGAGCCACATCTCCAGCCCTTTTTAATTTTTTCTTTTGAGACAGGGTCTCACTAAGTTGCTCAGGGCCTTGCTAAGTTGCTGCAGCTGGCTTTGAACTTGGCAATCCCCCTGCCTCAGCCTCCTGAGCCACTGGGGTTACAGGCGTGCACCACCGCACCCAGCTTTCTCCAAAGACTGAGAGACCATCCTCACTAGCTGACTTACAGGAATTCCCCTTCCACCCGTCTTCTCTTCTCGTTTCTGCCCCACACCCTCAACCATTGACTCTATATCTGAGTATTTACTGTTTGTTTTCTCTCTTCCTCTGCTGGAATGGAGGTTGCACGAGGCAGCAGTTTTGTGTCACACTGGGGGGCCAGTCACACAATGGAAGCGCAGGAAATGTTTGAATGAATGAACTCTTGAAGCGTGTGGGGTCAGTTCATGCATTCTGCCTGCTTCCAGGGATGAGGACAGCACTGGGAAGAACTGGTGGATAAAGATGGACACTACCGAGGGCCACCATCCAAGGTCCAGACCTTGGGGTCCCTGGGAGACTTCTTTGCTCCCTGATTCTGCCACCTGCTTCCCCCACAGGTACCGCAGTGCCAGAAGCAGGAGGAAGGTAGCCTGCTGACAGGGCGTGACCTGACTGGGCCCCAAGTGTACCGTTTCTGCTGCTTCTCCTTCATCGAAATGTTTTGGGATTCACCGTGGCCTGAGCCAGGACGGAGGGGCCTCATATTCTGCTCACTGCTGGTATCATAGCAACCACAAATTCGGCTTTGAGGATCACTCTGTGCATTACATTAGATGCAGGAAAAGCATTCAGAGAAAGTTAAAACCCATTCCTGATCATAATTCTCAGAAAACTAGGGACAGAAGTAAACACCCTATATTTTCCTAAAGGGCCTATTGTGAGGAAGAAGGGACAGAAAGGAACCAACTCCATAAACATCATACTTGCTAGTAACAGACTAAATGCTGTGCACTTCACACAGGGAACTGGCAAGGACGTCCCATTCTTCCCACCTCATTCAACCTTGGACTAGAGGCACTAGCCAGAGTAATAAGGCAAGAAAAGGAAACAAAAGATTGAGACAAAATAATAGTATTTCTATTTATATCCAAAGATATTCACTACTCAAAAAATGCCAAGGGTCTACACAAATAAACGAAAAAACAAACCCTTCTGGAACTAATGACCAACAAGGTCAACATACAAAGATGAACAGTATTTCTAAAGTAGCAACAAACAATTGGGATCCAAAAGAAAAAAATTCAGAAGGACCATTAAGAATAATTCCCAAAAAAAAGTACTTGGGCATTAACCTAGCAAAATATGTGCTGGTTAGATATAAAATACAGGTGAAATAAATCAAAGACCTCAGTAAATGATCAGAAATTCTATGCATGGAAAGAGGGTTCAACACGGTCAAGATGTCAGTTTCCCCAAACCTGATCTTTTTGATCTTGGCCAACCCAGAACCTTCCAGAGAGCCAGGAAGCCAAGGAAAACAAGTTCTGGGAAGTGCTCTTTGCTGGAGGCTTCCAATGGTAAATAAATGTATAAAGCCAAAGCTCCAAGTCCTTTTGAAAAAGGACTTGCCTCAACTTATACCCATGAGAGAGAGAGAGAGAAACAACTTTTATTTAGTTTTTCACGTGGCTTTCGTTGCTCCAACACTTTGGGTACTCCAAAGTTGGGTACTGGTGCTGGGGTTTGAACTCTCCTACTGGCGCATGCTGGGCAAGCAGCTGTAACCGCTGAGCCACCGCTCTAGCTCCCCCTCCCAGCCCCTTTTATTTTAAGACAGGGTCTCACTAAGTTGCTTAGGGCTCATTATGTTGCTGAGGCTGGCCTCGAACTTGTGATCCTGCCTCAGCCTCCCGAGTCTCTGGATTTACAGAGGCTGTTTCTTCCCTTTCTGAGCCTTAGCTTTCTCGTGTGTAAAACAAGGATTAATTTGACATTGCACATAACGTACTCATTGTGTAAAAAATCCCAGACAGAATTTAGCTTTATTTATAAAGCTCTTACCACATACAAAGCGTTCGTTGTTATTTTTGCTATTACAAAAATAAGCAAAGACCACCCGAACGCGGACAAGCAAAGTCTATTTATTCAGAATCTGCAGTGGCGGGGGAGTGGCCACTGTGTTGCGCTTGGCAGCGACTCAAAGGCAGGTGGGGTGCAAGCTCTGCAGCGGAACAGGCTCGCACCCCCTGATGCGCACCCCTGAAGCGGGCTGGCTGGCGGGAAGCAGGCGCCGCGCGTGATCGTGATCGGCTGGGGCGGCAGATTTGGCTGTCTCCATTCGGCCCTACATTTGGGGTAAAAATGAGGGACGCTGGCCGTGGGAGATGACTTCCTGCTCGCCAGGGGCTGACTGCGGCAGGACTCCGGTTTGGCTGCTCGCTGCAGGCTGAGCAGTTCCATTGTCCTGTGCCGTCCGGCCTTTGTCCCTTTCATCCCCAATCTCACTCTCCACGCCGCCCTGGGCTTGCCTTGAGCGCGGCACCTTCCTACCTGGCTAGGTGCTTGGTGCTGGGGCGCCCCAAGGGTGTCCCCAGGCAGACTCTGGGCACCGGGCCAGCCCCTGCGCCCCGCCCCGGGTCCGCGGGCTCGCCTGCGTCTCCGCCCCGCACTGCAGGTGGTGCGGGCCGCGCCCACCTGGGCGGGCGCAGTTCGAGGGCGTGGCCACGCATCGCGGCGGATACTGGAGCCACCGCGAGCCTGATGAGGTGCGCAGGGGTGGGCACCGCTGCTCAGTCCCTCCATCCTCCGTGAGCTGCTCTCCGTTTCGCTGGCCCTGGAATCCTGTCTGGGTTCAGTCCTGGCTCCACTGTCGCACCGATTCAGCCGGTCCCTCCCTCTTGGTGGCTCGGTGGGGCACGCAGGTGGAGAGCCAACTCGGGCTGGAACACCGAGCAGTCTCCGGGATGCTGTGGGCATCTGGGCGCCAAGGAGTCCCCTACCCCAGCGGAGATCGTGGGGCTGCATGAGAAAGAGCAAGGCAGGGCCCGCCACCTGTGTGGCCACGAGGTGACTGCATATCCAGGGGTCCAGGGTGCAGCGCAACTATTAGCAGAGTCCTGCACACGACCGCAGCCCATGCACTTTCCTTGGCCAAAGGCAGCAGGAGGCAGGATCTGCCTCCCCCAGGGACCCCAAGTTAGACCAGCTGGCCGATGAGAGGGGGCTCTCCACCTATCACTGCCTCGCCTCCAGGTATAAACCCTGCAGGTTCACCTGGCCCAGGGCCTGACTGCAACAGGCCAACAGAAGCCCACCTCCCTGCCAGGATGACAGTCTGGGATGGAACCCGGATGATTTGGGGGGCTGTCACAGGCGGTTAAATGTGCCTTCAAACGCAGGAAGCATATTCCCTCTTTGGTTCTTTTCCAGCTCCCTGATTAACTCAAGCAGCAGCATCTCTTCACCCTCACTAATATCTTATTCTTTAAAACAAAGACAAAGTAGCTGGGGGTGTGGAGCAGGGATAGAGCCCTGTGCTTGGCTGTGGAGACCCTGGGAGTCCTGCCCAGACCTGCAAAATCCCAGGAAGAAACCCGTGCAGGCAGAGGGCGCCCGAGACATCTGGCCCTGCATCCACAGGATGGTTTTCCTTTACTTCTATGGGTGGTGAGTGATGTTGGTTGCTCAACAGTTCTATGGAAGATGCATTATTTAGAAGTCCGTTGACAGAAAGAAAACTGTGAGATAAATAATAGTAGTAGTGACCAGAATGATGAGGGAAGTCAGCTGGGCATCGGTCACATGAAGGACAGAAGTTTGCGATGGAGGCTCTGAGGCAAGGCCTTGCTCTCTGCCTGGTCTGGTGCTCACGATTTTGTTCCGGAATCTTCCTCCTGTGCTTTTCTGTTGCCTTGAACCTGAGCCTAGAGAGTTTGAGAATCCTTGAGTATATATTCATCCACATGCTATGAGATCAGCCTGGTACCCCATTTTACAGCCGAGGAAACTGAGGCACAGTGAGACTCGCTAACTGCTCCAAGGTCACCCATGCAGTAAGTGGCCCAGCCAGAGCTGGCTGGCTTTGGGTTGTGCGGTGAGCTCCCACCAGCTTCCAGGCTCAGCCTCTTGCTCAGAGGTGCAGTGTCAAAATTGCTGTCATTTGGGGCTGGAGAGGTGGCTCGGTGGTTATGGCACTTGCCTGGCATGCGCAAGTACACAGGTTCAAACCTCAGCACTGTCAGAGCAATGAAAGCCATGTGAAAAACTCAATAAAAATTGATTCTCTCTCTCTGTCTTTCTCTGTCCTTCTGTCTTAAAAAAAAATGCTGTCATTTTGCTCCCCTGTAGGCTTTCCAAAGTGTGCTTCTGAGCAGAAATGCAGGCCCCCTCCAGGCCCTCACCTCCCCGCTGCTGGCTGCCTTGGAGCAGCCTGGTCACCTACCGCAGAAGTACACCAGGGGCTTCCACTGCAGCAAGGGCTCCTGCTGTTTGGGGACTGAGACAGGGGCCCTCAAAATACTTGCAGTGGAAATTCTCTCCTAGGACTAGGGCTGCTGCCTTGGCTGTGTCCCCAGATCCAGGGAAGCTGGCAGCACAGTGTGGCCATCATGGTCTTTCCAGGACAGAGTGAGGGGAGTGCTGGTCACTGAGGCGGGAGATAAGCACAGCCAGGTCCCCAGCATAGGAGCGTCTGCAGAGTGCGTCCACTCTCCCTTCAAACAGCAGTGGGGTGAGGGCCAGATACAAAGTCCCCTCAGGAGCGTGGACCCCCCAGCACTGCCAGCCTGGGGCCTCTTCTTCCCAGCACTGAGGGCCTCCTGTGCTCCACAGAGGACAGAGAGCAAAGTCATGTGGGTGAAAAGGATGCTGGAACACCAAGACAAGGTCCAGAGGGCACCCTGGTGGCCACAGACTACCCCTGTCCTCAGTCTCCTGGGAGGCTCTTGGGTCTAACTGTGCCAGGGCTCCAGGCCCTGGTCTGTGTGGGCCAGCTTTCGGGGAGGGGAAGGTACAGGGTGGGGTTGCTGCAGAGCCGGGGTCCCAGTGGGATGACCTGGCTTGGCCAAGGCTCAGAGCCTGTGTGTCATCCAGCCCCTGAGAGGCTTCCCCCATTACCATTGCAGAGGCAGCAGGGAGGGGAACTCAGGAGCAGAGCAGAATCGTCAAGTGAAGCCTGTGTTTGTCTTCCTGCCCACCTTGTGGGACTGAAATTCAATTCTCCCCCTCTCCAGGACCCCCCTCCCACTCTGTGTCCCCAAGAGCAGCCCTGAAGAGGGGCCTTGGCCTGTGCCCCTAGTCCCAGCCCATGTTACAGGGCCACTCTCCTAGAAGGACAAACCAGTCCCCAGCCCATTCCCTCCGCGTGCCAGGACCCTCCCTGCCCACAAGTTGTCCCCCATCCTGGCCTGTGGCCTTGGGGGCTGAGGACGTGGGATGTGCTAGGAAGAAATTAGCAAGACTATCTAATGAAATGTGAAATATCTAGTGTGGCAGGCAGCTTCCTGCAGGCACTGGTGACACTGCAGCCCTCGTCAGTGTCACCCAGACTGGGTGTGACAAGCCCATTGCCTCAGGCAGCAGCCTGGTGTACCTTTCAGGGGCCAAGCGGACAGCCGCGGCCTTGGCCTGGGGAGGTGATGTTGGCGCCGGAGGGAGGGCAGGTCTGAAGGCTTCCTCCACGAGGCCTTGCCCGGGCCTGCAGGCGGTTCCCGCCTTTGTGCCCCAGGACCCCAGCAGGAGGGTCAGACACTTACTCCGCTCCCAGAGTCCAGATGCCACACTTACAGTGCTCACATGGGCCCGCCTCACTGCATTTTCCTTTACTGCGCTTTGTAGACACTGCGTCTTTTACAAATTGAAGATTCCTGGTAATTCTGCATCAAGCTGGTCTGTGAGTGCCATTTTTCCAACAGCTCAGATGAACATTAGCATTTTTTAGCAATACAGTATTTTTTTAATTAAGATCTGCACATTTTTAAGGACATAATGCCATTGCACACTTAATAGACTACAGTGGAGTACAAACACAATTTTTACATGCACTAGGAAACCAAAAAATTCATGTGCCTCCTTTATTGCTATAATTCTCTTTATTGCAGCTGTCTGGAAAGGAATTTCTGTGTCCCCAAGGTCTGCCTGTGTGCCAGTAGCTGTCCTAAGTGCTTTCCTTACATCTTTAAAGCAACCTATGACAAAAAAATTACTCTGATACATTTTATATGGAAGGAAGTGAAGTATAGAGAAGCGAGGGCACTTGCCTGGTGACAGTAACCAGATTCTAACCTGGGACCGCACTGTGCTGCCACTCCTGTAGTTGAGATTTCCCTGGTCTGCTCCCTGCTAGATGGCACTTTGTGAGGTCAGGGTCTGTGTTTTATTCAGATGTACTCTGTAGTAATTGGCAGAGCACCCAGGTCCCAGATAAAGGTTAACCGATTGATGAAAGAAGGCCAAGATCACCCATGGATTGCCAGAGTTGTGATGGGAACTTAATAAACAAACCTGCCTCTATTTTGGAGTCTAGAAATTTTACCAGACACGCTCCTAGCCCTTTCCATTTTTTTATTTTGAGGCTAGGTCTCACTCAGTTGCTTAGGGCCTCGCTAAGTTGCTGAGGCTGGCTTTGAACTTGTGATCCTCCTGCCTCCGCCTCCCGGGTGGCTGGGATCACAGGCGTGCGCCGCTTTGCCCAGCACATGCTACAACTTTTAATCAGTGCTGTTCAGCGACCATTGGGACCTTGCAATCTAAACATTTCAATCTTCTTCCACTTCGAGATATTTGCTTTTCTATTTGTTTCTATCATTCCAATCCCCACTTTTGATGCTTTCTGTGACTTAGACGGTGAAACTCTCTGTCCAGCTTCCACATCTTGTAACTTTTTGTCCACGTTTTTCCTGTCTGTGTCCTTGTGCATGGTGCTCTGGGAAACTTCTCTGCCTTGAACATTAGGTCATTGGATCCATCTTGTTATTCAACCCATGAATTAACAGTTTCGGAATTTGTCAGTCATGTCTGCAATTTTATTTATTTATTTTTTCAAGAGAGAGGGATAGTGAGAGAGAGAGAGAGAGAAAGAGAGAGAATCAATTTTATTTAGTTTTTCATGTGGCTTTTGTTGCTCCAACGCTTTGCTTTGTACGTGGTGCTGGGGTTCAAACCCGTGTCCTCTCGCATGCCAGGCAAGCGCCGTAACCGCCCAGCCACCGCTCCAGCCCTGCAATTTTAAATAATAGGAGTCTGTTATTTAAAAACTAGATGTCCTTTGGCTTTCTCTGAAAATATAAACTTTAGTTATTTGACCCTTTTCTTCAGCTTGCTTCATTACGCCACATACCTCCTGAGTTGGTTCTGTTGGTGGAGTCTAATCTCTCTCTCTCTCTCTCTCTCACCTATCTCTCTGTGCACCGGAATTCCTTATTTTGTGGGTGTTTTTGATTGTCTATACATATTTGAAAATGAAGGAGGTGTGGACAAAATTGTTGGTGTTTGGAATGCCCTTCGGGCCGAAAGGGCATTCCTGTTCTGCTAGTCCTGAGTTACAGCTCTGACCGGAAGAGACCTGGCTATGGTAATTGAGGGGAGAGGCCTGTAGCCCGGGGAAATTTGTGGGTTTAATTTTCTGAGTAAAAGACTCCACTTCCCTGTGGGACCCTTGGAATGCCTAGGGCACTGTTGAAGCCCATTTTCTATGGCTATAACAGAATGGCAGAGACCGGGTAACTTTTAAAGAAGAGGAACTTATGTCTTACAGTTTGGAGGCCCAGAAGTCCCATATCCAGGAGCCAGCACCTGGTGATGGCCTTCCCGCTACATTGTAGCATGGAGTGGGACCTCACCTGGTGAGGCAGAGCAGCCTGCCAGCTCAGATCCCTTTCCCTCTTCTTATGAAGCTACTGATGATAGCTTCAGTGAGGACATGGGGACCACCCTCGTGACCTCCTCTTACCCTGATATCTCCCCAAAGTCCACACATGGCCTTGGGGATTCCATTTCCAACACGTAACCTTTGGAGGGCACATGCAAGCCATAGCAGGTGCTGCCCTTTTTATGTGGCTCCAGCGCCCGGTCCAGGAGCTCCACTTAGCTGTCCTTGGACCTTCACTTCAGGGCAAGCACCCACTTCAGAGCTGAGTGTGGGGGGCACCGCTGATCTGCAGACCTGAGCTGCACCAGCTCCGGCTGATGGTTACCCCATGTTGGTCTGCACCCCACCCCCACAGCCTCTGCTAGGAAAGCCCAGGGACAGTGAGAGAGAGAGAAAGAGAGAATCAGTTTCATTTGCTTTTTCATGTGGCTTTCGTTGCTCCGATGCTTTGTTGTGCACATGGTGTTGGGGTTCGAACCCGCATCGTCAAGTGTGTGAAGCAAGCGTCATAACCACTGAGCCACTGCTCCAGCTCCAAGGCCAGGGCTTTTAAGTTCCCTTTTCCCCTCTTGCATGGGGTTGTGAGCCTCCCTGTGGCTTTCATTGTCCTTGTGTCCCCTGATCGTGACATCTTGTGCACATTCTTTTCCTAGTGCACCCTCTCTCAGCTTTCACTCACTGAGTTGGAGTTTGCAAATAATCTCTTTTTTCGGTCCACTTGGATCTGAGGAGGGAGGAGAGCTAAATGAGAACTTGAGCCCCAAGTCCACCTCCATGGTCCTGGGAAACTGAGTAGCAAGCCTCAGAGACCTAGGACCAGGGCCTCAGACCTGTGACTCTTGAATGCTGTCACCAGGTAGGTTCCCATCGGTGCCCGCATTGCCCAGAGCTCAGGCCACCTGTTTTCCTGAACCCCCTCATAAGCACGTGGGCCTGGGCAGGGAGACCCCACTCCAGAAGGTCGGAGCTGAATCAGTCCAAGGTGAGGGCCTGGCTCAGAAGGGGTCTCGTGGCGGCCCATTTATCCCTCAGCTTTGGGGGTTTGCGATGGCGTCCTCGTGAGTGCTCAGATGGTTAGGTGGGGCGAGCGCGGCTGTGTCCTGGAAGCTCCCACCCCGCCTCCACCGGCTCTGGGCCCAGATGATTCAGCAGGTGCTGCCCCGTGACTGGCTCCCTCAGGGTCACTCCGGATGGAGGTGAAACTGGACGGTCACATTCCGCTGGCTAGGACTTTGGCCAAGGGCCAGGGCGGGTGCTGGCCATCCCAGAAAGCTAGCAGGAAAACCCACCCCAACCAGGGAGTTTCTCAGGGCCTCTTAAAAAAAAAAGGGGGGAGGTATGAGGTGGCAAAGAGGTGCTGGCCGTGATCAAGGTTGATGTGCTTACAGGTTAATCCAACATGTGACCAGGACAAGTTGACTCCACAGGGGCTGGAGGTCAGGATGCCACCCCCTCACCAAAGAGTTGCTTTGAAGTTCTGAAATTTTTTACATGTTATAAAAAATCCGTTCTGGAGACGCCACTAGAGCCACACATTCCCCCCACCCCACCCCCGATGGGGACAGGTCATGCTAGTCCAAATCTTTACAGTGTATTGATCCACAGTCTCCTGGCCGTGCCCACTGCGTGCCCAGTTTACGTACTGGGCCTGTCAAGACCTAGGTGGTTTTCCTGCTTCTCCCTGGAGGCCATCCCTCCCCTCTGTCCCCACAGGCCCTGGTGCTCAGAACCTCTTCTCCCACCTGCCCTGGCCCAGCCTCGGGACCCCTGAAAGCGCTGTCATCTGCCTGGAACACCATCCTCATGCCCCCTCCCGTGCTCCCAAACGCACCCTCCCAGCTCTTCCCCGAGCCCCCATGATGCCCCCACCTTTGTTGCCCGCATTTGGGTCCAGTTGACACCACCTGTCAGCCCATGGCGGAACGGCTTCACCCCCTCCTCCCCTCAGGCCCACCTCCCTCCTGATTCGCCCGGCAGGTGTTTAACATGTGTTTGTGGGGCTGATGCAGGACTGGACTCATTCAATCTTTGAAATCTGAGTCTTGGTAAGTGGACGGAAAGGTTTTAGAAAAATAAGTTCAAGAACCAAGCAGAATAGAAGCGTCCGATGGTTTCCTAGGGCTGCTGGGACAAATGACCCCACGCTGGGGGGCTAACAGCAGCAGACAGACATCTGTGTGTTCTCCAGGGCTGGAGGCACAAGTCCAAACTCAAGGTGAGGGCAGGCCATGCTCCCTCCTGTAAAATCAGAAAAAAAGGATAATGATACTTGTGTAAATTCAGGCGGAGATGTTTATTGGGATTTGTTGCTCTCAGGCCAATTTCACCTGCGCTGCCATGATGAGGGCGGGCATGGGAAGTGGCCGCAGGCCAGAATGGCTGGCAGGGAAAAATGGCGTTGAACCTTCACCAGGCAGCTGGTTTTGCTGGCTACCTGGAAGTTCATGATGGGGTTGGTCCTTCAGAGACTGGCTGGTGGATCCATCAATCCATTGGAGCTTGTCCGCCAGCATCCCAATAGGCTGTTCTTTTCGCAGGCAAGTTGCCCTTTGCCCTGCCCCTTAGCCAGCAGGCATGGCCTCAGTGTCTTGGCTGAAGGCACGCCCCCAGCCAGGGTCCAAGATGCTATGAAGTATGGGCTACCTGAAGCCTGCCCCCAGCCGGCCTAACACCTCCCAAGGCTCCCGTCCCAGTTCAGGTGGCTCCAGGTGTTTCTTGGCAGGTAGCTGCGTCTCTCTGGCTCCTCCAATCACGGCTCCCTTGCTCCCTGAGCCTCTCTGTGTGTCCCTTATGAGGACACACATGGTTGCCTTTAGTGCCCGCTGGAGGACCCAGGATGACCCACTGGAGATCTGAACACCCTTTTGCCACATAAGGTCCCATTCGCAGGTTCTGCACAGGTATTTTTCTGGGCCACCGTTCAGCCCTTTATAACATGTGACGGGATTGTGATTCCAAACCTTCTCAAACAAATGCGAAGGGCAAAGGTGTTGACACCGGGTATGGGCCAGCCTGGCAGGAGCAGGGTCATCCTCTAGTGGCTGCAGGAGAGAACCCTGGTGTTCAGGGTCGGCACAGCTGGCGTTGGGTCCGCGCTCCATCACCCCACCCCCTCCCCACCAGGGCAGGGACTTCCCATCATTCACTGTCTTCTATTCAGCAGCAAGGTCGGGGGGACACATCTCTGGACCCTCTGTCTGAGTCTGGATCCTGGGTTCCCTTCAGCTCTTGGTGCTCACAAAGAGCATGGGACACCCTGGAGTGTTGCCAGGCTGCCTGGGCCTTGATCAGCTGGCTACCTGCTGTCTCAGCTTTCGGATTTCACCAGCCATCAGCCTCCCTGAGCTTCAGTGCCCAACTCCATGGTTGTCCTGAGTGGACCCAGCCATGCCCTTGATCAGCCCTGGGCTGGCATGCCGGCAGGGACGGCCATGAGCCTATGGCTTACAAGAGAAGGTGGGGACCCACTGCCTTAGCCTGGGTTCTCCAAAGCTCATCTGAAGCCAAGATTTGGATACATACCTGGGAGGCACAAGGGGAATGTGAGACAGAGAGAGGGTGTGCTATCAAGAAAGCTGCCGTGGTGGGCAACAGGGCCTGAGGGAGCTGGGCTATTGATCCACCAGGTCACTCAGTCACAGGTTAGAGGCTGCTGTAGGGGTGAGTCCCCAACATTTCTGATCTGCTCCAAGGAGATTCTTTGAGCTTCTGCAGCCAGAGAAAGCCCTTGGGTGCCTGCAGAAGGAGCTGAAAGAGGCCTCAGGCATGAAGGCTCAGAAACAAAGGAAATAAACCAACATAAAACCGCGGGGATGGACCTTCAGGGCTGGCTGGATGCTGCTGCCCAGCCCTGTGGAGATGCTCCGGCTTCTCCATCTGGTCAAAGCCCAAACAGATGCACGAGGACAAGAGCGCACCTGCAGACGAAGACACACCTGGCATGGGAGCCCTTGACAGGCTGTGCCTGGGTAAGCAAAGGAAGCCCAGGGGTGGGACCACTTGGTCAAGATCAGACGTCCTGAAACTGCAAGCTCAGCTGAGACCATCCCCTGCCAACCTCCTCCCTAGTCCCAAAGCCCCTGAGGTCCTGTTTCCTGGCCTCCTTCCACACCAAGGACCAGACCCGCTGGGCATAGTGGGCTACAGGCAGAAGAAGGCAGAGAGGCCCTTCCTTGTGTAAACTGAGGCAGAGCAGGAGAAAACACACCCAACTCCTTCTCAACGAACTATGTATAACTCCGATATCAAAACCTGATGCAGAGCTTGCTGAGATCGGAGCAAGCAAAACTACAGTCCAGAGGCTGGAGCTGTGGCTCGGTAGTTACTGCGCTTGCCTGGCGTGTGCCAGGACCCGGGTTCGAACCCCAGCACCACGTACACAACAAAGTGTCGGAGCAACAAGGGTCACATGAAAAACTAAAGAAAACTGATTCTCTCTCTCACTCTTCCTCTCTCTCTTTAAAAAACAAACTACAGTCCTTTCTTAGATATGAAAGTTAATGATGCAAAGCTTAATGAAAACCTCTAAACAAAGCATTAACAGGTTCTAGCAGCGCATCGAGGGAATTCTACAACTTGTCTAAGTGGATTCATTCCTGGAATGAAAGTCAGCTCCACACTGGGAAATCCATTCACAAAATGCATCATATTCAGATACTGGCAAGTCCACAGGTGCGACGAGGCGTGCGATAGACGCAACAACCACTGCTGATTAAAGATAAACAAACCGAGGAAGAATTCCTTCAATTCCTCAAGTGGAAAGGCCTTTCAAATTATGACTACCCAGAAGCCAAAACAGACGATGTTGATAGATCCCAACTACAAAAAAATTCTACTTACCAAAAGGAATAACAATAAAGGCAACGGATAGCAAAGCCAAAGACAACCTGGGGAAGAAAGCCCTTGCAGCTCTGTCACCGGCAAAGAGTCAACCTCCGCCATCTCTAAAGGGCTTGTCACAATCGAAAACCAGGCAAAGGACATGAAAAAATGGTTCATAGCAAAACAAATAAAGATGCAACTGAAATATATTAAAAAATGCTCACCCAGGGCCGGAGCGGTGGCTCAGCAGTTTCAACGCTTGCCTGGCATGCACAAGGACGCGAGTTCAAATCCCAGCACCACACACACAAAGGAGTCTCAGAGCAACGAAAGCCACATGAAAAACTAAAGAAAACTGATTCTCTCTCTCTCACTGTCCCTCTCTCTTAAAAAAAAAAAATGCTCACCCTGAAGAAAAACGCAAAATCGGCTACACTGAGATCAATCGTTTTTCACCTGTGATATGGGGAACCCCTGCACAGATGGTGACAGCTCTCTGTGCTCAGTAGCAGGGGACAGTACCAAAGGGCATGTCCCTGGGGAGGTGGCCTCTCAGAGTGACTGGCCACTAAGCCTTCCAGGGTCTCAGCCCTCTTCTGGAATTTTCTTCTGCAGAGGTGCCAGCATCCACTGCGACCAGCATGACTGCAAAGTGACTTGTGAGAGCTTTCTTGTGATATTAGCATTTTGTCACAATCCAGTGGCTACAAATAGGACACCAGTCAAATAATGAGGCAAATCCATGCGACAGAGCACCGGGAGCTAAAGAATACAAAGGGGCTCCCTGGGATTGTGGGTGGAGAGACCCAAGGACACTGCCCCGGGGAGCAAACTCCCTTTTGTGTCAAAAGCGGGCAAAAGGAGACTGCACCTTGACCCCTGCGTGTATTTTCAGAAAGAAAACCTGGAGGGACCGCAGGGAACTGAAAACGGAGCGCAGGGCTGGTTGGGAAGGGGTGCAGGGGGCTTTATCCTACACCTTTCAGAGCGCTTTCTGGTTTTGAGCTATGTGAATTTACCCTCTCTTCAATGCTTTTAAAAGTTCATGTCTATTGTTTGAAAATTCGTTAAGATTGTTCTGGAAGAATATACATGCTAGGTGGCAATTGCCCTGGGGGCAATTGGGAAAAAGGATTTTGTAAAAATAGAAAAAGAAATAATGATACTGGTGTAAATTCAGGCGGAGATGTTTATTGGCTTTGTGGCTCTCGGGCCAATTTCACCTGCGCTGCCATGATGAGGGCGGGCATGGGAAGTGACCGCTGGTCAGAATGGCAGGCAGGGAAAATGGCGGGGACCTTTGCCAGGCAGCTGGTTTTGCTGGCTAACCGGAAGTCAGTGATGGGGTTGGTCCTTCAGAGATTGGCTGGTGGGTCCATCAGTCCGTCGGAGCTTGTCTGCTAGCGTCCCGATTGGCTGTTCTTTTCGCGGGCAAGCTGCCCTTTGCCCTGCCCCTTAGCCAGTGCCAGGACCGCCAGGTAGCTGAAGCCACACCCCCAGCCTGTCGCCATGTCTGGCCATGTGGCCTGGCTGAAGCCCTGGCTGAAGCCCTGCCCGCAGCCGGCCTAATGGATTTCACTTGTTATTTCGCACACTTCCAGATCATTTGGGCTGTGCATGCATGACTTCTTAATTAAAAGTGACTACTTGCAATGATTTATGTGAACGCGTTTCTGAATATAAAAATGTTTGCATGGTGGGTTCCTCCAGGGAGTGGAACGCTTGGGACCAGGGTGGAGGGAAGGGGTTTTACTTTACTTCTTTACACAAGTTTGTGGTTTTTATCACATGCATGCTGTAAGAAAGGACAGGAGAGGGCGGAGGGCACAGCTCACTGGCACAGTGCAAGGGTGAGGTCCTGGGTTCTGTCCCCAGCACCCCAAAAAAAAAAAAAACAGGAAAGGAGAACTGAGTTAAGGAGACTCCCTCTATTCTTCTTCCAAAAAAGGAATGTGGGTGAATAATTCAGGAGAGTTTGCAAAGATGAGTTTGTGTAACACAAAAGGTCCAGAGACCTAAGCTGCCGCAGGCGTGAAGAGGTTTTCAAGGAAGAACTAGGGACTTGAGCCGTGGTGTCCTTGGGGAAATCCCCAAAGCGATGCCCTTCAAGGACTGAAGGAGCATCCAAATCTGTCCTGTTGTGGCCCTTCCGCTCTTCCTGCCCGGTGGGCTGAGGCCTGCTCTGGGAAACGTGAAGATAATCGGGCTCTTTGCGGTTACTGTTTCTTTGACTTTCTGACGGATCACCAGGCATCGGCACACAGGGCTGTGGAAAATGCAGCGACACTGGAGCCAGGTTCTGAGACCCTCTCCCCAGAGAGCCCGCAGCGCGCACAGGGAAAGGCCCTCATCTTCCGACCAATCCAGATGCTGCCAGCAATGCAGGGAGCGAGCACACCAGGGCTCCCAGGACCCCAGCTGGATCTGAAATACTGTAGCTTCCACTGGGCAAGAAAAAAGGAAGAAAAATAAGTTAATTATAATGATGGTGGTGATGGTGATGGTGGTGGTGGTGGTGGTGGTGATGGTGGTGGTGGTGGTGGTGGTGGTGGTGGTGGTGGTGGTGGTGGTGGTG